>KK115969.1:0-33926 GCA_000611955.2 Stegodyphus mimosarum | reverse complement strand
CGATTTTCTTCTCGGCGTGGAACTTTTCACTTTCTTATGCACCTCTTCCACACCCTATAACTCAAGACAAGGTCAACAACCCGATCAACCCTCACCTACGTAGGCTTCCAATATTCCCCGCTTTTACGAAAACAACACATTCTTTTGACTAGCCTCATCCATAGCCCTCAATTACCAGGGACACAGGCTGGAAGCTCCAACTTTCTCTCCCAACTGAGGACGCTTTGTAGAATAATGCATACAAATTTCTAGCTTCTCCGCAGGGCTCCATTTCTACTACACAAATATGTTTTTCAAAGCGTCTAGCAACACAAAAGTCACCTTGAAGGGAAAAACTCCTCTTCCAATGGATGACAGATAAATTCAGGGATTCAGACGCTGCTTACAGCTTAGATCAGAAATACTTTTGAACAATATATGTATGAAATTCTCTCTATTATATAAAAATTTTACTAAGCTACAAATTGCCGAAATATCACCTGAGTCAGAAAATAAAGATTCACTAATTTTACAGGAAGGGGAGGAGGGGAAATTAAAACGCAAATTAAATAAGCAAAACAACTTAAGTCTAAACACCAATCAGCGTAATATGAAATCAAAATTTAAATTTAATAAACCTTGAGGGTCAGACTAAACAAACAGCAATTAATTCGAAAGAATAAAATCAAACTTCAAAGTTTTCAAACATAAAATTTTTTTTAAAAAAATAAAAATCTGAAAGGTTTCAAATTTTAAATTACGTCCATAGGGGTGTTTTTTTAACATTTTGTGTGTTACCTTTATTTATTAAATATTGTTGCGTGCGTACAGGTTCGTAATGGATTGAATGCACAAGTCGTTAAAAAGTTAATAAATTTGTTCTTTTCACAAGAAATAAAACAAAATGCTGAAATATTTTCTTAGAGATATTCGTACAATATCTCAAACATTAAACAGAACTCAATTCAAAACAGAGAAACTAATCCAATCTTACAGCGAATTCGCTACAATCAATAGCAGCATTAAATAAACAAACAGTTCGCTTAAAACAACAGCAACTTAGCTGAGGTGTTTTAATTCGGCTTTTATAAGCTTTTTAATTATGCACGAGAACATTCTGGTAAAATCTATAAATATCTTGATTTTGCTGGATGGCAAGAGCAATTACGAGATATTTATTTATTAAATATTAAATGCACGCGCTCTTGTATTTTTACTTTTCCGACTTAGCTTTCTCTTCAAAGTCGTCTGCGTTGCAAGGAAAAATAAAATAATTTTAATTACAATTCTAAATAAATAGCTAAATAAACACGAAATCCGTAACAATATCATGTTCTTTGCAATTAAACCATAAAATTCAGTTCAACAGCAATATCACAAAATAATTTTAAATTGAGCATATCTTTAGAATTTCCGATACACAGTTCCGCGCGCTGGAGATTGAAAGATTTTTTTTTCCGTAGAGTGTTGCCATTGTTCGCTTTTAAATCGTGGAGTTTGTTAATCAAAAATTCTTTAAAGATTTACAAAATATGAAATCGATAATAAAACAAATTCTAAATTTCAAATTTGGGCTTCCAAATGCCCGTATTCGCAGTAGGATTACGTCATTCAAAATTTGATGGCTCTAGATACCGTTGTTTTATCACAATGCGAAAAATATACATTTGTGCTTCTTCATTATTTAATTTCTTCAAATATAATACAGTAAGATAATATTTGGTGGCAACAATTTGGAAATTGAAACGGACATTGGGAGTGATTCGACGCAAAATCGCAAAACGAGAACAATAGTCTTTCAGGGACAAAGCCCCTTTGGACTAATCAGTTAATTAAGTTTCTCCTTAAAATTTAATAAGATTAATCTTTGCCAAAATTGAGTAAATCAATTACAGCTCAAATCAAAATATTTAACAACCACTTTAAAAAAAACTAATCAGTTACAAAAATTAAATATTAATAAAATTAGCTAACCAGTTACACAATATTAGTGTGTTTCTTTATGTTTAAAGGATTACCGTCTGAAATCAGAATTTAAGGTGATAGAGAACGAATGTTCAAATGCATGGCATAGGACTTAGATACAAAAGGTGTATGTTCACAATGAATAAAAAAAAATGTGTCTCTTATCAATAATAATTTCTAGATCTTCCCTTATTTTAAATGTCTGAATATATTCATATATATTTAAATCAGCTACTATTTGATAAGACTTGGAATGGAATGGAAATTTCATGAAATTGGTAAGACACATTAGTTACACGAAAGTCAGATAAACACTTAAATATAATTCAACTGAAGGCAAAATGAGCCTGAAAATTATTGATAACATTCGTCTCCCTATCGTTTACAGGTAAATGCCCTTTTACACTTCATCTGTCAGTAAATAACTTGAATGAATATTTTAACAAGCCTATAGTATGCAGTTTGCTACATTTCCAAGATTTTGGTTTTGTTTAATAATAATTAAAAAACTAAAAGGACAAAATGTAGTAATAAATAAAATAATGCTCTCATTTTAAAATTTTAATTATTATGTTTCATTTATTCCTTCTTACAGGTTTTAGCAAATGATTAAAATAGATAAAAGAACGCGAATGCATTTTATTGTTAAGTTATTTTTGAGAAAGAGCCGGCTCACTGTTTAAATCAAAATTCGCGGTGTGGTCTTCAAAATTGCCCTAAAAGCGCTTCTCATTAAATTAGGCAAAAACTGCAAGCTTAAATTGGAGTAGATTTTAAATAAAGCTCTAGCGTTTTCAAGGGTGGTTTGACATAGGTCATTTGCTTTCACAGCAAAATGTTTTCATCTTCGAAAATAATAATTCAAATAACTGCCTTTAAAAATAATTGTAAAAGCTCATGAATTTTAAACCAGTTTGATTACCGTCCATATATTGGGTAAGTGCAAAAGTTCTATTCCTTTTTATTACCCATAAAGAAGAGCAAATAAACGCAAAATGAGCAGTGTCTACTATTTCGCATAATCCTCATTGTTATTTATGACCTCTTGTCATCCTTCTGGTAGGAGATGAATCCCACGGCGGTAAAATTCCGGCGGTTTCGAGTCAAAAAAGTCTTGGATGGCAGTTTTCACAGCATCAAGATCACCAAAGATTTCCTAACTGAAGGAATTGTTCAACGCACCAAAGAGGTGATAGTCAGTTGATGCCAAGTCAGGAGAATACGGAGGATGGGGTAAAACCTCCCAACCGAAGCCGAGTAACTTTTGGCGAGCGATGATAGCAGCATGTGGTCTGGCGTTATCATGATGAAGGATAAAGCCGCGACAATTGAAGAGACCTGTCCGCTTTAGTACCGAATTTAAATGCAGCTTGTCTAACTGTAAACAGTAGAAGGCAGCAGTAATGGTTTGGTTAAGTGGTAAGAACCCCAGTGAATTATTCCCTGCACATCTCACCACATACTCAATAATACCTTCTTGAGATGAAATTCGGCTTTTAAAGTCGATGCAGGCAGTTCAGAAGGGCGACACACACTCCTATGATGCTTTATATTACGGTACATAACCCACTTCTCATCTCCTGTCACAATTCGTGTCAAGAATGGGTCGTTTTTGTACCGGGGAAGCAAAGAAAAACAGGTGGCGATTCGGTCATCCCGTTGATTAGCTGTCAGGTTATGTGGAACCCAACGATCCAACTTTCTCGTAAAACCCAACATAACCAGCCGTCTCTCGACCGTCGTCCGGTGTGCGTTGGAGGTCTCCGCTAATTCTTGCACGCTTGGGTTCGGGTTGCTCCTTATGGCGTGGTCGATATCGTCTTCTCCATATGTGATGGCCGTCCACTCCTAGCCTGATCTTGGCAGCTTCTGTCTCCTTCCCTAAATTTACGAAACCATCGACGGCATGTGCTTTCGTCTACTGCATCCTCTCCATAAACTTGACAAACATTGCGACATGCTGCGGCTGCCTTACTCTTTTGATAGAACTCTTATAATAAACAGTGTCTTATATGCTCCTTCTCGCTTTCCATGTTACACCTTCTAAGATTTTTTTAGATAATTAACTATGAGAGACTCGATGCATTTATATGTGATGCATCCACAAGTTTAATTGGCCGACGATTTTCGTCATTACAGTGCCATTTGTGACGTTAATTCCATTGCAAATTTGGATATCCAAAAACGGGTAGAACTTTTGCACTCACCCGATAATATTGCTTACATGAGGACTATATAGCTGTGCACATGATATAAAAATGATGCATTTTCCGGAATTCAAGAGGAAGAATGTGTATTAAAAGTTACTTTTCAGACTGCTGTACCATTCTTTGCCAGAGAAGTACCCTGTTGTTCTTAAATATCCCTTCGCTTATGTTTGCTGCTGTATAATATTTTGACCTTCTTTCACCACAGACTGCGATTTGAGAACTTGAAAATTCATGTGATCATTTTTATTTTGGAACTAATAAAATAAGGGAACAATCTTCGCGTATTAGTAGTATGCTGGAAACTTTTATCAATACTATTGGGTTGGCAACTAAGTAATTGCGGATTTTTTTTAGAAAATCAAAGACAATTTTTTCATGGAACTAAATAACTTTGTTCTGTAATGTATTGCTCATTTTGATCAATGACCTTTTGCCATCTTTCAGGCAGCATCATAATCCCACGTTCATAGAACTTCTGGTTTTTATTAGCAAAAAACTGAATCAGGTACAATTTGACATCATCATCATTATTGAAATTTTTACCATTCAAGTAGTTTTGTAAAGATCGAAACAAAACGTAATCAGATGGTGCAAGGTCAGGACTATATGATGGATGTGGCAAAACATCCCAACCAAGCTCCAGTAATTTTTGCTGAGTGACCAAAGATGTGTGTGGCCTTGTATTGCCATGATGGAATACAGCACGTTTTCGATTTGTCAATTCGGGCCGCTTTTCTTCAACTGCATTGTTTAATTTCGTTAGTTGTTCAATGTAGACATCAGAATTGATCGTTCGGTTGGGTGGTAAGAGTTCAAAGTAGACAATTCCTTTGTAATCCCACCAAACTGATAACAAAACCTTGTTTTGATGCATCTCAGCTTTTGATGTTGTTTGAGTTGGTTCACCTGGCCTACTCCACGATCTTTTCCGCTTGATATTGTTGTAAAAAACCCATTTTCAATCGCCAGTTATTAGTCGTTTTAAAAATGGATCATTTTCATTACGTTTCTTTAGCAAATCGCAGCTGTTAATGCTTTGCGTTAAATGCGTTTCTTTCAGTTCGTGAGGAAACCATGTATCGAGTTTTGAACATAGCAAAGTTGTTTTAAGTGATTTTCAATGAATGTATGTGATACATGAAGCTTCTCTGCAATCTCAGGTGTTGTACTCTGACGATCCAAATCGATTATTGCTTTGATTAGGTCGTCATCAACTTCAACTGGACGACCAGAGCGTTTTTTATCTTTCAGTGAAAAATCACCAGAACGAAATTTGGCAAACCAATTTTGACACTGCCGTTCTTTTAAGGCTTCGTCACCATAAACAGCACATAACTTTGTATGAGCTTGCGATGCGTTTCTCCCTTTGCGGAAATAAAATAGCAAAATATGACGAAAATGTTCCTTTTGATTTTTCATTTTTCAACGAACGCCAAACGAAAACTACGCAACCGATCAAAAAACTTTTTTTACTGATTCACAGCTGAATTGCTAACTATCAAATAACAAAATGTGTTTTACATTTATACTACGTCTGCAAACCTAAAAATTCAACTGAAGCCATCTATGAGTGAAATCCGCAATTACTTAGTTGCCAACCCAATAAGTTCTGCGTACTACCTATGACAGAATACGATAATTCATAGTGCCATGCAGAGATAGCAATTCGTTTTCTCGGCGATATAAACAAAATATCAAACAGCTATATCAGACCTCCAGTGCTAATCTTTGCTACAACATTTTTTAATAGAAATTCTTAGCAGCAACATCAAAACTTCTAAACACTAAATACGCTGAGATGGTTTTAACTATTCTCTTTCTAAAACTACAGTTGGTTTCCTATATTAGTTGGCAATGAACTTATTATCTGTATAAAGATTACTATATTAATCTATTGTGGAAAAGCAATAAAGAGCTTTTTACTTAAACGTAGACAGTACATTTTTTGAACAAGTAGTTAATTTTGATGAAATAAGAGAAAATATTTATGATCAACTTTGAAAATCAACTATACTACTTCTTAAAATGAACAGATATATCTGGCAAAAGCAAATGAATATCATCCTCTCCCCTACAACAACAATAGCAGCCATGCTTCTTTATATTGGAATTAGTTTACTCCAAAACCTTGTATTAAAAGCTACACTGATGTCCATAAATTAAGGATAATGCAAAATCAGGCAAAGGAAGAGTTAGAAGCAAAACAAATTTGACTTATTTGTAAAGCTTATTTATTAAAGAAAAGGTAAAAAGCAAAAAAAGATGCTATATGTTTGATATTATTAAAAAAATTAGCGGTTTTTTCACCCTGGAGCAAATTACAACAAAACAATATTACGTGGTTGGTATGATTGTTAATACATTGTATGTCTCCCAGATGATGCAATACAGTCCATACAACGTCTAGGCATGCTAAGTATCAAATTATCGATCTAATCTTGGGGGTTATTACACCACTCAAAAAGCAATCTTCTCCGAAGTTCCGGTAGACATGTAGGAGGAGGTTGACGGGGTGCAACTCGTCGGCCAAGCATGTCCCACACGTGCTCTACTGGATTCAAGTGCGGTGAAACTGCTGGCCAGTCCATACGGGTGATATCCTCCGATTGAAGACATTCGTTTACGATGTTTGCACGGTGAGGACGGGCGTTGTCATCCATAAACACAAATTGTGCGCCCATGGCGCCCCGAAACAAACGTACATGTTGTTCCAGAATGACGTCACGGTAGATTTGGCTTGTCATGGTTCCAATTTGAACATGCAGGTCAGCTCTGGAACCCAGAATAATCCCACCCCAAACGAGCACTCCTGCACCACCGTAACGGTGTTATTCAATGATGTTTTCTTGGTGGTAACGGCTACCTGGAGCTCTCCATATGAAAGTCCGGCGAGAATCAGACTGCAAGCTAAACCTGGACTCGTCGGAAAACATCACACAAGCCCACTGTTGCGGTGCCCACAATGCCTGCTCTCTACTCCAGGCTAACCGCAGGCGACAGTGAGTTGCAGTAAGTGGAACACATCTGACAGGTCTACGAGCATATAGCCCAATCTGCCCTAAGCATCTGTACGCGGTCTGCCTTGAAATTGTCGTAGCAGTGGCTGAAGAGAGCTGACGCGACAGGTCTAAGGCTGTGCTCCGCCTGTTTCTTTTGGCAGTAACTGCCAAATACCGGTCCTCATTCGGCGTTGTAACTCTGGGGCGACCTGTGCTGTAACGTCTACTCACATTACCATCATCTTGGAATTGTTGCTAAAGCCTGGAGATGACACTCTGGGCAATTCCAAGTTCGTCTGATACTTCCAGTTGGGTACGCCCACATTCCAGACGGCCGATAATTCTACCACGTAAAAAATCATCCAAATGCGTCCTTTGTGTCATAACTATTCGGTTATTGCACTGAAATGCTTATAAAGCGCCTGCGAACAATTTTACTTCTTTGCCTGTATTCCTTATATATCACTCTCTTACACTCTCGTCATTGTGACGTACCATCGGTGTCATCTGGTTACTTCCTGAAATTTGCATATGATTCTTGAAGATGTGTGTAGTGATTTTACAGGTGATATATTTATTTTAGAGTTCGATTTCCGCGTGACTCCGAATTATCCTTAATTTATGGACATGAGCGTACATAAAACGTTTTGTTTATTTAAACCCTATGACTAGGATGACACTGGGAAACAGCAATTTCGTTGTCTTAGATCTTTCACTTGGCTTGGACTAACAATTGGCCTCTGAATCCAAAAATAACCTCGTGTTTGTTTATTACGTCAACTTTTTTAGCTGTAGGATACCCTCTCTTTGTCTCAAAAGTAATACAAAATTCGCATATAAAGTAAAACAAAGGGAAAGCTTACCAAATATACTATACACAAAGAATTTATTCATACAAAGGCTATATATAGTTACTTAAAGTTAAATTTTCTTCACACAAATAGTAATTTTTTTTTTCAGAAGGGATACATACATAATAAAGCAAAATTTTCGCTTATCAGTTTTGCTGGAGATTTTAATCTGTAGACATTCTCACTTGATGCTCCAACAATAGTCAACCATCATATGTACATCTCATTAGTAGCATGCTTCTATGACCTTCAAATCTTGGTGTAATCTCTGACATTGCTCTTCACTGACTGCACAAAGATTTTTCGGAAAGTTATCAAGATGGCTATGTAAAAATTGTAGTCTGATCTTTTGTTGCAACCAAGTATTTTGAAACTGACAAACGTTGTTTGACAATGTCGCTGTAATTCTGCGCTCCAGTTTTCCCAAGAAAGTCTTTGACAATGTTTTTAATGCCAACCAATAATTCTTCCGAAGTTCTGTCATTGTTCCGATGAAATGTTTATATTTAAGGCGCTGCCGAATCTGTGAACCATCAAACCTGTACCTTTCAAGTGACAGATTAGGAAGCGCCGAAATGAGATACTTGAAACAGTTTCCTTCAAGAAATTGTTTCATGAGACCCAGATTTATATGCAGAGGTGGAAATATAGTATTCTTTCTGTCGAAAGGTGGCTGATGTAGAATGTTTGGATCAACAGGTTTCAGGTTAGATCTTGGCGGCTAATTCGACTACACGTAATGCTTCTCACGAGCTCTACTGTCCCACATCCACAAAAATCAGGGATACTTGGTATATCCGTGTTGCTGGTCAAGGAAGAAGCAATCAACATAAACGATCCATTGGTGTATGTCATATAGCAACAAATCAATGACGCTCTTTATGTCTTCATATTCTTCAGACAAGCAAACTGAATGGCCTATTGAGACTGCACCAAATAAATTTCCATTGCGAGAGAAGACACACTCAAGTCATATGTACTAATGAGATGAACATATGACAAAGCTCCGCTATGAGATATCAATGAAAAATCGCAGTTGAGTTCCGTTATAGGCTTAAATTCCCAATTCTTCCATTAAACCATGTACGTTATGGCAATACTCAAATCCGTTATCACTTCAAAAACATTGCAGAAACGCACTTTCTGTTGATCAAAAGTAGGACACCTTAGCTCCTTTCTGAAGCAAGTGTTTCGCGTGCAGTCTTAATGCTAACAAAAGGTTTTTTACATAGCCTGAAATCTCGTGCCAAATCATTCAACTTAAACTGGTCAAATCCCTTACGAATGGATCATCTTCAATTCCGAAATCTTCGTCCTTGGGGTCAATTCCTTTACCAACATCGTATTCCTGCATTTCCAAAGTGGGTATTTTTTTTAAACTTGGCACTGCGAGTTCATCTGTGTGAAGCACTGGCGTATAGCCGACGGTAAACTAGGATACTCTATTTTACATTTGTTTTTGTTGTTATATCCTGACGTACTCTCAGTATACAGAAGTAACAAGCACTTTAGTGCCCTTTGAGCTCTCCCCAAATCATAGTAATACCAGATCGAAATTTAAAGCATGTTCTCTCGAACTAAATGTCGAGTTTACATCCCTAAACTCTCGACACACTGCTTGCACACTTTGTGAGACGCCCATGATTTATAGTGATCACAAATTTTCACTTTAAAATAGAAAAATAGGCTTGCATGACAAATGTGCAGATATTTGTCCTTTCACTGGAAATGGTAAACCTGCCACATAAATTACAGAACGAATCAGGGCTGTTTAAGCATTTAAAACGCGAAGCAGCGGAGACAAACATAAGGATAGGTTTCTGTTCATATATAAATAAAAATTTATTACTGCTAACCTTGTACACAAACAAGAACTCCAAATCCACGTCGAAATGCGCTTCGCTATATCAGAGCGACACACAACCTTTTACTACATTACCTCATCCGTAACTGAACTAACTAATGTAGAGAAGTATACACCTGTCGCTAGTCGCCTAGTGTGTCGTTCACCCAGCACCAATCGGAGAGTTTTATATTAGCCATAGAAGAACCGGTACTTCCTACGATCCACGTACCGATGGCCACGGAGAATGGTAATATTCACATAAGGTGTGCAGAAAAAACTTAACGTGGTAGGAAAAAACTAGCTACAATTTTGAAATTAGCTTGCGTCTTTAACTCTAAAACAGTTCGAAAGTCAAATTCAAGAGTAATCGTGTGACAAATGTTTCCCCACTGTAATCTGTCATAAAATATTTAGATAGCAAATATAATATTTTCCTTAATAAAATAAACCCCTTTAGTTATAAAAGAACACATACGATGAAATTGGAAATACTTTATAGAGTTCATTAAGGATAGCTTATTTCACAAAAGATAAATTTTTAATGGCCTACCAACCTCCTTTCTACAAAATTAATAAACATTTGTCCTCAATATCTTTATTACTAATATTAAAGCTATGTAATAGTTAGATTATCTTAAAATATAGCGAATTAAATTATTCATTAATGAAATTTTTTAAACAAAATATTTTCACTTGTATATCACTTATAATAAGTCGAAATAGCATTAATAATAATAAATATGTTACGTAAAGTCAGATGCATTACTGCTGTGAAACTTTTAAACAATGTCTTAACATTTTCGAAGAAACTGTATTTATAGTATAATAAAGGTTGCCATCTTTCTAAAATATCTGTTTAGCTCTTGCGTTCGAAACAATTCTTATACTTAAAAGATATTTTATTATTCTATGCTTAAACCATTTTTATTTTCTTCCAGGATATTTTAGCCCTTTTTATACTTTGTAAAAGGACTGTTTGTATTAAACGCACATTTGAACAAACCAATGTTATCCTTAATTTTTTGTAACTTTCTTTTCCATCCAATATTATTTCTTTCCTTAAATAAATGTCTTCTTGTTTCTTTTCAGCAAATATTGTTCTGGAAATGTTCTACTTCACAATGCAGCAACTATTCTAGTAGTATCTTGCATATTTTCCTAAATTTAACATGTCTGAAGAAACATTTTCCCTAATGCATTAAAGTTATTCAATCTGAAAATTTTATTTACCGTTTTTTCATGCACTTAATGAAATTTCTAATACTTCGTTCCATTATTGAACTATTTTGATCATTAGCACTGCACAGATTTCAGTTAATAGTTTTAATAATACACTCACGTTTGTGAAAATTGCAACACCATGAAGGACTTACGCGAGTGAGCTGAAATTTTCAGGAAATGCAAAGTAGCGCATGATATGCAAATGATTAGAATTGCAAATCCGTAGCGCATGCGTATGCTGAGCAGCGCCCTCTGAACGGCTGATGGATCCGAATAAATAGACGGCTGTAGCGAGGCGTGTATGGTTATCGGTGGTTATCTGCTAGTGGTAAACGTTAACTCAATCTGTACTTATGCCTCGTCGACGAAAGAGAGCGAGATTTGAACAACTTACAGAGTTTGAACGAGGGAGAATCATCGGCCTTCGTGAAGCTGGATTGTCGTATCGTGCAGTTGCCTCTCGTGTGCAGCGTAACAGCAGCACAGTGATGCGCGTTTGGAAGCAGTGGACGGACGAGTGTCGGACAACTCGGAAATCCGGGAGTGGACCCCGAAATGTGACGTCAGCTCGCGATGATAGACACCTGGTCCGCATGGCGCGGACGGACCGTACAGCTTCCTCTAGACAATTGGCAGCACTGTGGTCAATAGCTACAGGTGTTTCATTGTGTGCTTCATCAATTCGTAGACGTCTGCTGCAGTGTGGACTGCGCGCACGGACTCCTTTATACAGGATCCCCCTAACGCACGACCATCGCCGCCTGCGGCTACAATGGGCCAATCAGCATAGAGACTGGCGTGCTGATTGGCAGCATGTCGTGTTTTCTGACGAATCCCGCTTTAATTTGTGGTACCATGATGGCCGCATTCGTGTCAGACGCTATGCCGGTGAACGCCACCTTCCGGAGTGCATTATCGAACGCCACAGTGGACGAACACCCGGAGTTATGGTCTGGGGCGCCATAGCATATCATAGACGATCTCAATTGCTACGAATTGTGGGCAATCTGAACAGCAACCGGTATATCCGTGAAGTTCTACAGCCCGAAGCTGTTCCCTTCCTTCAAAGCTTGCCAGGCGCTGTATTTCAACAGGACAATGCCCGCCCTCATACTGCTCGGATTGTTAAATCCTTCTTTGCAGCGCAGCAGGTACAGCTTCTTCCTTGGCCTGCGTGTTCCCCGGATATGTCGCCAATTGAACATGTGTGGGATGTCATTGGTCGGCGTCTTGCTCGTGATCCTCGTCCTGTTGCGTCTGCAGACGAACTTTGGGTACGCGTACAAACGATATGGAATGCTCTTCCTCAGTCAGACATTCAAACTTTGTTTGACTCCATGCCACGTCGTGTAGCAGCACTTATTGCGGCGCGTGGTGGCCACACAAAATACTGGTTCTGATCTCTTGTTCTTGTTTGTTTGCTTTGAACATTTAATCATTTATTTGTACCACTACCACTCAACTGTGTATTAAATTGCATTCAATTATGACGATTCCTTCTTGGTGTTGCAATTTTCACAAACGTGAGTGTACTAAGACCCAGGATGAGCTACTCCTATTTTGCCTTACTTCTTCCGCCGTTAGTACACAAAAGTCATTTTAAGGAACAGTGTTTTCTTCGTTCGTCTTTGCCTAGGCTTACGTAACATGTTACGCATTAGAAAAAATAAATGTTTTAAAAATTAATAAACTTTAACAATACTGAAAATTAAAACAGTTAATTTACTATTAGCTTAAGTTTTTTATTTTCCTTTTTATGATCGTTTGCTTCCTTGGTATTCATTACTATTTCTTTCAAATTTTCTAAATCGTTACATCTTTGCCAAATTGTGTGCTCTTAATTAATTTAATAAACCAGCCGGGCACATTGCAATTTACTCTTCGTCTTCGATTTTAGAAAAATATTCTGCTTAGTTATGCTCCAGCAGAATAAGCGGCTTAAGTTTGAAGTCAGGAATGTTTTTAAGTTAAAACATCAGACTTTTTCTTCAGATTTTAAAATTAAACAATTAATTTTTCACCCTAAGCTCTTTAATGATTTAATCCGTCTCCACAAATACATTTTAACATTCTATTTCCATTGCAAGTCAACTTTCTTAAAATTCCTCCGATCCCAAATAGCTTTAAATAATTAAATGTTCTAAATTTTGCCCTTTTTTAATTTTTATGTGATGGCAGGAACATTTAGCTCGGGAACACCGTAATGGACAGACCTTTAATTAAATTACGCAAATTAAATGCTTGATAAAGTATTTAAATTGCATCATCAGGGGTTCCATTCATCTTAGATAAAGGTACAGTTTAATGCACTAAAAGGCTGAGAAGTCTTTTCTAAACCAAACTCAAATTTATATTTTGGTATTTAATGAAAATATCTGATACCATTTTGTGCAAAATGACGCACTGAGCAATTTATTGCTACGATTAAGCACAAGTTTAACTTATTTACTTTAAAAAATTAACGGAAGAAATTTCTTTGCTTAAATTATTGTAATGCGATACATAATGTCTATAACAGTCTAGCATAATAATCTCAAATTAGTAACTATAAGGTATTTTATAAATATAATAAATGTAATTTTAATGTGTAATGGAAGTAAATTTTCGATTAAGAAGTACACTGCTCGACATTGAAAATGCAACACCAAGAAGGAATGGTCAGAAATTTATGCAAATTTTAGAGAAGACGCACGTCACTGATTATGCGAATGATGTGAAATGCGCAGCTCTCCGACGCAAGTAAAGTAAGATATAAGGGAAGGAACGTGCAGAATGGGCAACATTCGGTCGTTATTTCTGCCAGACGAATTATCGAAGAAAGTTGGTTTTTGTCCCGGAGGATACGTGTAATAGGAGAGAATGCCAGGCCGCAGTCAACGAAGGCACTTACTGCAAATAGACGACTTTACGAGGGGTATGGTGATTGGACTGAGAAGGGCGGGTTGGTCCTTACGTCAAATCGCAGCTGATACCCACATGGATGCGAGCACGGTGCATCGGCTATGGCGAACATGGTTGGAATAAGGGAATGTGGGAAGAAGGTGGGGTGCAGGTGCAGCCAGAGTAACGTCAGCACGCGTGGATCAACGCATCCACCAACAAACTGTGGCGGTCCCGCAAGTCACTTGTACCGCGATTCTGCAGCACTTGCAAGATAGCCTTTATGTTCCCGATTCGACGGGTATTGGTTGAACGTGGCCTGCACTCACGGCGTCCGTTAAGAAGACTGCCATTGACCCCGTCAACGTTTAGAATGGTGCCGGACTGGAGAGATGTGAATGACACAATGGAGAAACGTCGTGTTCTCAGATGATTCACGCTTCTGTTTATCCAGTGACAGTCGCCGCATATGTGTGTCGCGTCGATGTGAAGACAGGTCTAATCCGGCAGTAACTGTGGAACGCCCCACCACGCAACAACGTGGCATAAGTCGAGTGCTTTTGAAATTTCTCAGAAATGCGTAAGAATTAGACGGGATTGTACAAAACCATGTAACAGAAATTTAGTTATATATAAGTGAACTTAGTGAAGTTATGTAAAACTTATTAAACTATATATTTTCATATTGTTGAATTTTGCAATGAAGGAAAATCTGAAAAGTTAAGTTCATAACTTTAACGGAATACTTTCAAATTTGATTTGATATTATGAAGCATTAATGATTACAAAATCAGAACATTTGCAAGCATTTTTAATTATTTCTGTTTTCACACAATTAATTTATGTATGTAGGAATACAGGATCAAGAGCACGAGATAAGTATAAAGTAAATTTATTACGAAATTACTAGTATGAATGGAAGATGATAAAAGATGGGATGATAACATGATAAACTGACATAACTAAGGATAATCCCACGACTAAGAATAGTCCAAGAATTGTTCATGTAATAATCAACAGTTCACAGTTTGGCTTATCTTGTCGAATCTCGGGAGCAAGATCAGGATTCACAAATGCTGGTGGGTTCTATAACAACAACTGGGACATCATCCCTCCTCCAACTTCCTGGAAGGCAAGTCAACCTCAGCTTACAGAGAACACGTCTGTTCTCTTCCACGTTTGGAACTCGTCTGAGCTGTTTTGCGCTGCGCTGGGCTGGCAGCAGATGACGTCACCTCGCTGGCGTTTCTGATTTCCCACAGTCGGCCATCCTGGGAGACATCGCCCCCGATGTCTGCTGTATGGACATCACTATCATCATGGGGTACCTGTAAAGATAATAAAAAAACGAAAAAAAAGTATCAGGTCTTTAAATTTGAGCTGACACAATTTTCAATTATTTGACCATGGCTTCATATGGTCAGCCGCAGTAGATGTCATATTTGGTCCTTCATGGCATCCTATTTTTTCGACTATATTCCCTATGTATCATTCCAAATTATTTTAAATTATGTATCTGTTTTGCTAATATCAATAAACGGCTGGGATTACGTAGTGGGGAGACGACGCTAAACCAATTAACCAAATGGCAAAGGTGTGGTGCCCGTCTTCCCCGTTCCTAAATCCTACGGTCCGTGAAATTTAGGTCGTAGTTTCAAACCAGTCCCATACTGAGTTCGTTGAATTGCTACCAAGTCGTCAATCTTGTATAGTCTCGGTTTCTTCCGTCTTCTGTTAAACTGTTTACGATTCTCTTGTTGTAGCTTCAAAATATTGTTTTTTGCATCTTCCCTCATTTCATCACGTTCTTGCATCAACAGCTTTAAATATTCTTCATTCAATATCTCGCTGATCCTCAGATCTTCCTTGTTCTTCATTTTCGTACCTATGAGCAATTCAAACAGTGAATACTTCGTGCTTCTCGTACTTGTACTATTCATTATTCTTTGGACATCTGGAACATATTTAAACCATTTTGTTGAATCTTCATGTGATAATTTTGACAAGACAGGAATCAAAATCCTATGGATTCGCTCAATCTGTCCGTTGCCTCTTGGAATACCGCTAGTAATTTTGACATGATCTATTCTTTCCTCAGCACAATAAGCTGCAAATTCTTTCGACGTAAAGGCACTACCTCGGTCAGATATAATTCTAGCGGGATTTCCAAACACAGTCTGTTGTTGCCTCAATTTTGAAATAACTTCTTGCGCAGTTGGTGATTTCACTGGGTAGAACCAAGTAAATTTCGTAAAAGCATCAATCACGGTTAAAATGTGCTGGTATTTTTTGTTCGTTGATGGAAGTGGTCCAATAAAGTCGACATGGTACGTACTTAAGGGAACGTTTTCCTTCGGTATAGGATGAAGAAATCCTTCTGCTTTTCCCTGCTTTTTGTTGTATAGTATACATTCTATGCAATTAGCAATTACTTTTTCAACTTTGTCTTTCAGTCTAGGAATATAGAATTCTTGCTCTACAGCATTTGCAGTTTTCTCTACAGCAAAGTGACCTCTTTTATGTACCTTCTGTATGATTTCGTTTTGTAATGTTTCTGGCACTACTAGCAGATCTTTTCCATTTTCAAATTTATACAAAATACCATTTCTCAGAAAGAATCCATTGTCTTCTCCTTTCTCGACTAAATTCTTAATCAATTTCACATGCTCATCTTCATTTTGTTCTTGCACTAAACGAATTTTCTCAGTTACATCGGTTGTATATGATGTCAAAGTTAAAGCATTCCTACTTAAAGCATCAGCATGTTTCATTTGGTTTCCTGAACGATGCACAATTTCGTAATTGAATTCTTCAATGAACATTGCCCATCTTGCAACCTTAGGAGTTAAATCTTTCTTATCCAAAGTTTTCTGGAAAGCGCTAATCTGTTACAATTTTGAATTTGGAGCCCAACAAATAGTTCCTAAACTTCTTAAGAGCTTCTATAACTGCAAGGGCTTCTAATTCGTAACTACAGAGTTTCTCTTGTTGCGGTGAAGTCTTCTTACTCATATACTGGATTGGGTGATAACTACCTGTATCATCTTCGTCAAAACTGGTATGAAAATTAAAAGCTTCTATATAATTGTAGAGTTTTAATGTTTAATTAGCTCAATCTTATTATTTACTATCACTTCTACTTTCTTCGGCTCTAGCAGAATGCAAATCAATAAAGTATGTAAAAATATAATTCCTGAAGTTTACAGAGACAGCTTTAAGGCAGTAGATAGCTGACCGTCTTACTACTATTCTCGTGCAGCTTCTAAATTTACTTTAGTCGATTTTAGCCTCTGCTAGCCGTGTTTGCTTGCGTGAGTCAAAATTATAGGTGCAATTTTTCTTATGAATTTCATATTCTAATGTACTTACGGTTTACTTGAATCCTTATGTTCTGTTAATCCCTCAAACAGCGGATGTCTTCTTTTATTACACGAACAGTCTAAATTGTCTCCAGACATGGCGGTGCTTTATTGAAGGATCAGTACTGGGCAATACGCTTGATTGAGTACATGGAGCCAGAGATTGCCTTAAAAAGTAGTTTTTGTGCAAGATGGCTTCCGTTAGATCTATAACAAAACCTGGACATAGCAAAGAAAACATACTATTAATTACTTCATTCTGACTTCAGATTCAAAAGCTTAACTCGAATTCAGATTCTTAGAATCTTATTGGTCTAAGCAGACGAAAGAAATTTGGAAAATTAATTTCATGTCTTTAAAAACGAAAACTATTTTAGTTATGATACTCCGGCATAATTCAATAAACCGTAATATTTCATTAAGTAATTGCTTCGTGCAAAAGTTGAAAAGTTAACTTTCAGTACTCTTCTATGCAATAAATATTCATCAGCTGCATTTCGCGGATTGCGTTTCCAGATAATAAAAATAAATATGCAAAAATGCATGCAAATTAATTCCAAGCACTTCCGTTTATTTCCACATTTATTTAGCTTTGTAAAAGTGTTCTTTCAAACGTATCATTAAAGTATCAGTAGTGGTAATTCGGTTCAGAAAACATTTTCTTTTATTGCGCTTACGTAAGAATTGGAATATTCGATATGCGTCGAATCAGTCTTCGTGTATGATGGAGAGATTGAAGAAAAGTAGCCTTGAAACCACAAACTTGCTCAAAACCTGGGGTAACTGCAACTAATGATAGCAGAAAAAATAAAAATCCTAAAAAAAACTTTAAATGAAGCTGACATTAAAGAACGCCGCTAAATCGATAGAAAGGGGGTGGATAAATTCGCAGCCTTCCAGGGAAAAGGTTGGGTTCTTGGAACAACTACTCGGGCACGAGAGAAATAAGGCTGAAAATGATCGAATATGCCACTACGTAGATTCCAAAGCTTTAAATGTTGAAACGCTATTTTAAACAGGCAATTTTCAATACGCTTTCAGCCTTATCTATATTCTTTTAATGACGCAAAATTTTTAAGGTACGTTATTTCTACGCGTAATGAATTACTTGCACGAATATATAAAAAAATTTACCTTCGCTTCCAAAATAGAACAAAGTCATGTTTTAACCAAATTTAAAGTAATATAGACATATAATTATTTTTCAGCAATTTCTTTCATTCATTTCAGTTTCAGTTTCATTTCAGTTGCATTTCATTTCAGTTTCTTTCATTTAGTTACAAATCTGAATTCTAAATGAATGACATTTCCTAAATCTCAGAAAATGGATGGCAACAAAGCTCCTATCCCCTTAAAAATCTTACTCAAAATAGGATGGGCATGTTTCATAATAGTTTGAAAGTCAGTCATGTTATACCTCATTGAAAGGTCGAAACGATAAATTGGAGGCAAAAATCAGAATTATATGTTCAATGGTGAGATTAAAAAATTTTAAGAACCACTGTTCAGATAAGTGATAAATTAGATAGTATTTTCTAATAAATTGCCTAAATGAATATTAAGGCTATATTAAGTTAGAATGCAGCGCCACCTGTTAAAGTGAAAGAAAACACTCTCTTAGCCGATGTATTCAGTTGAGCAACATGCCAGAGCATGTAACTAGTAGCTAATTAATAATTGGAGTTAATAAAGTTTTTTGGTTTTACATAGCACAGTCTACTCCTTCAGTTTAGCACAGTGAAACAACATATCTGGCCGGAGTAGACAGCAAAAATGCTGGCATTAGACACAAGTACAACAGCGTTAAAAGCGAATTTAATGAGATTAGAAACCATAGTTAAGAACTATGATGATAATGTAAACAAAAATGAAATTCAAATAAAGTGTAGATCGCTTAAATTATTCAAATGGACATAAGAAAATTAAGAAACAGATATTTTGATAGTGTTGACGAAAAAGATGATGTCACTACCATCAATGAAAAAAATCGTCGAAATGTAAGAAAGAACGGAAATTTCGGAGGGAAGAATCATGGAAATTCTATCTTCAGTTGTACATTCTGAAAATGAAAGCGATTGTAGTAAATTTGATTCTAAAGAACAAATAGGTTTGCCATAATCACCAGTTCCTAAATTTTCTGGTAAATATAAAGAATGGAATAATTTCATGTAATATCAGTGCGAATAACTTTAAGTTAGCCGAAGTTCAGAAGCTCTATTATTAAAAGCTGCAATAATTGATTGATGAAGCAAAAAATCTTGAAACTGCTGATGATATTATCAGTTCTGTATTTCAAGCTTATAAAGAATCTCAATATAAACTGTAAGAGTCTTAATTGAGACGCACATACAGTCAAAAATGGATTTATGTAATTTTATTTTCGAATCCTCGAAGGAGATAATTTAAGTAATAGATACTGTTACTAAAAACTTAAGGCCTTGGAATATTTTACCATATGAGAAAAATAATTTATCGCACATTCTGATGTTAAATATTGTACTTCAGAAGATAGACTATAAAATACGTAAACAATTAAACTAAGCATTACATGTGTTCCTGCGTTTGATGAATTAATTTCTTTTTAGATAAAAGATGTCAGTTATTAGATAACATTAGTAGTAATACTAGTAAAGTAAATTATCCGTTAAAAAGAAGTTTAAAATCAAAACCTCTAATGGTTAAAACCCATAGTGCTCAGACCTGTGTGATATACAAAAATAATAATCATCCGTTACATAAATGTGAGTTATTTTTTAAATTAAATCCTAATCAAAGGTATGAAATAGTTAAAAGTAACAAATTATGTATAGATTGTCTTAGAAAGGAACATTTAATCGCAAAATATAATTCTAACTTCAGATACTTGGAGTGCCATAAAATACACTGGTGTGCAAAAATTGAGGACGAAGTCGAAAAATTAGCATATCAGCTGAACGAAGAGGCAGAGCGGACAGAAAGACCAATCAGGAGATTAAGTAAGGTGATTACGGTAGCACATGCGCAGATATGCAGGTAGACGTAATGGGGGAGTGTCTGAGTAGTATAAAGCATGTTGTCGGTGTAAGATCAGTATTTCTGGCAAAGAGATTGCACGCCGTATAGCAGTTAAAATCACACCGAGTTGCTGCCTCAGCGAGAAATGGCGAATAATCAATCTGTTAGACGACATCTGGATGCTTTTACCCGAGGACGAATCATTGGGAAGTTGGAGGAAGGCCGCAGTGTGACAGGCGTGGCTGCAGAGTTCGGAATTGCTCATAGCATCGTTTCACGACTTTGGAGACAATTTCAAACTACAGGAACAGCTATCCGGGGGTTTAGTAGTGGTCGACCACGAAGAACCACACCCGCAGATGCCCGGTATATGGCCTTTCAGGCCAGAAGAAACAGGCGGCAGTCAGCAGGAGAAATCCTTAGACACACGAAACAGACGACTGGACGACCGATATCGCGTTTTACCGTGGCTAGAAGACTGCGCGGTGGTGGTCTGCTTGCACGACGCCCTGTACAGTGTGTACCTCTGACGCCTGCCCATCGGAGAAGGCGTTCTCTGTGGTGTCGAGAACACCGGAATTGGAGAGACAATGAATGGGGACGAGTCCTCTTTACAGATGAGAGCAGATTTAGACTGAGTTGCGGTTCTACACACATACACATTTGGACAGAGCGGGGAACACGCAATAACCCCTTCAACATCATCAAAAGGGACTGTTTTGGAGGTCGCGGAGTTCTCGTTCGAGCAGACATAATGCTTGGTAGCCGGACCGACCTTCGTATCTCCCAGGGGAATTCGTCATCTGGGACTGCTATTGTAACGAGGTTCTTCTTCCTTACATGCGTCTTTTCACAAGGGTTATGGGTCCTCAGTTCCTCTTCATGGAAGACAACGCTCCACCTCATCGCACAGTTGCTGTCGAAGAGCTGTTGGAGAGTGAAGATATTGAACACATGGATTGGTCGGCAAGTTCTCTGGATCTAAATCCCGTCAAGCATGTACGGAACTTACTAGGGAGACCCGTGGCAGCACGTAACTTATCGCCAGTAACGATTCCGAAACTGCGATTGGTGCTACAAGAGGAACGAGCAGCAATGTCTCAACAGCTCATTAACAACCACATATCCAGCATGCACAAATGATGTTAAACCTGCCTAGCAGTCAGGGGAGATCATATCCCCTATTAAAGACCGGATGTTTGTTGCTGGACACCCATCACAGGGATGTTTCGGCCTTCAGTCGCATTGCGCTCCATGCTACTTTTTCAATAAAGCTTATTTTTATCCCTCTGATTTCTCGTTTAGTAATTGTTGCTTACATTACTCATGTCCTTACGTATTGGGCTTGGAATGTGTTGATTTGGAAAGCTTTTGTACAAAGTTATATTGAAAAAACCGTCTCGTCCTTAATTTTTGCACACCAGTGTATATCATTCGTTAATCCATCGCCAGCAATGGTGCCGTTGATCAGCAGTTGGACAAAACCAAGACGAATGCATTGAATAACGATTTTATAAACAAACATGTAGACGAATCTCATACAAATCAACCAAGTTGTCTTTGGACAAGGAGGAAAAAATGTTTTATTAGCGACAGCAATACCTTTGTTAATTCAGTGGGAAAATGAATTCCAGTATGCGTCATTCTTGGTAATAGCAGCATGTCCTGTTTTTAACAGAAAGTTTCCAGTTTGTTAAATACAACGAAAGGAAGAATTTATGCATTGTATCCGGAATAAATGGAAATCTAGATGTGTAGATTTCGAATAAGAATTTAACATACGTAAGATCAGTTAACTGCTTGGTTATTTCTCAAGTTCCCAATGTAGCCCCCCATTACGTAGTTTAGAGGTTCAGTCATTAAATATTCCTATCAACATGCAATTAGCTGATCCTCAGTTTGAAACTCCTAACAAAATAGAAATGTTACTAGGAGCCGAATTGTTCTTTAAAATATTTTTTTAAGAAAAGGAAATTTTCAATTAGAAAGTCAGCCGTTAATATTCCTTGAAACAGTTTTTGGATACATCGTATGTGGTTCATGCAAAAGTACTTCAGAAGTAAATCATAGTGGTTTAGTTCTAAATTGTGAAGAAATGCCTGACAAAATTTTGAAAAGATTTTGTGAAGTTGAATGCATTGAAAATATCAAAGATGTTTTAAGTGAAAAAGAAAAATACCGTGGCAAACATTTCAAGCATACTTGCTATCGACAAGATGATGGAAGACATGTAGTTCAGTTACACATTAGGGAAGGTGTGGATCTAGAAGAATCGAAACGGCTGGCTGAAAAAAGAGTAAATCGAATTTGGAATCGACTAGAAAGAGATTCGAATGTGAAAACTTGGTATAAGAATATTATCAAGAAATATGAAGATTTAAATCACATGGAAAAAATTCAAGATATTGAAACACCGGCCTTCAATCATCTTAATAACGACGCAGTTTACAGCCCGGAGAAAACCTTTTCCAAGTTTCGCGTTGTGTTTAATAGATCAGCAGGTAGTAGAAAGTCACTTAATTCAATGTTAATGAAGGGATCAATACTACAAGATGATTTATTTTCTTTTAATATTAGAAAAATAAAAATCATGAAAAATCTGTACGGAAATGCTTATTTATATTTTAAAAGAAATATTTCCTTAACCCTTTGAATATAGCATTTTGTTCTGCAATTTAACATATCATACTTTGAGAAGTTCTTTCGAGCGTTAACGTCGCTTTTGTTTCCTCCTCTGTGCTGTCATCTGGTAGGAGATATGCATATTTTCTAGTTCATAAACAGGCTCCAAAATAGTAATTACCCCAATAAATGCCTCATCTAAGTGTTTTCTTCCCTATTCAGGTGAACGTAATAAGCACTAAAATTAAAATTAAAACAATTAAAAGGTTACGAAAAACAAGAAAAGAAAGAGGTATAATTTTTGCGTTTAGCTGGGACAACACTGATTTTTGTTGTGCAACTTGTTGCGTAATTAAATTAATATTTCATTTTTGTAATTGATTAGCTTTGTTTAAAGTGGATAGCAAAAGCTTTGATTTTAGCGTTAACTGACTTACTTAATTTTGGTAAAAATTAATCTTATTAGCTTTTAAGGAGAAAAATAATTACCTTATTTAATATCTGTTTGGAAACCTGGATTTGTTATGTAACTTCTTACCTAATTTAATTAATATTTAATTTTTGTAACTAATTAGTTTTTTGAAAGTGATTATTAAAAGCTTTGATTTGAGGTGTAATTAATTTACTTAATTTTGGTAATGGTTAACCTAATTAATTCTAATTTACTTAATTAACTTATTTACTGATTTATTATTAAATTAATTTATATTAAACTTATTCACTTATTTATTAATTATGTACTTATTTAATTAACTTATTTAATTAAGTTATTTTTGTACTTATTTCATTAACTTATTTATGCACTTATTTAATTTCTCCTTAAATGTTAATAAGGTTAATCATTACCAAAATAAAGTAAATCAATTACAGCTGAAATCAAAGCATTTAATAATAGCTTTAAGCAAAACTAATCAGCTACAAAAATTAAATGTTATTTAAATTAGATAACAAGTTACACAATACTTCTATCTTAGATTCTCTTTATATTTTTGTTAGCAGATTAAATAGAATACTGTAACATTTCATTTAGTTGTGCAGCTGCATGCTATTGTTATTTACTGAATTCTTGTCTCATAAACAATTTTCAAAATTATATTTACTGAAACATATTTTCGTTCACCAGACTGCATAATTGCATTTATCAGAATTTATAGTTTATTTGTGCTAAAGATCCTTTTTCCTTTGGCTGTTAGGAATACTTTCTATATTAGTTAGTTTGTATCATCAATTAAAAAGCTTAAATAAAACTATTTTCATCCCAAAAGTTGTTTTAATTTTGAATTCAATTATTTAATCCCAAGGCTAAAAAAAATTTAATTGTTTTTAGTGAAGAAATAAAAGACTCTTAGCATAATAGATTTTTCCTAGCTGAAGTTATGAAAGCTATTTATAAACACTTTGTAAGCTGATTGTAAATAAACAGTAGTACTTTAAGGCATTAAATCTGAATTTTGAGGGCATTAAATTTTAAATTCTACTTTTGAAATAGCTCATGTATGTTATATCATATACAAAGTGGTAAATAATGGAAGTTTCTTATATCTTGATGTCTCAAGGCTTCTTTGGAGTCGTGAAATTATATCTTTCAGCACATGAAGTGTTTCAAATTTTGTTTCTTTCAACTTATGAAAGAGGATGAGTAGAAAAGCAGTATTATACAGAATATACTCAGAAAGCGTAGAATAAACTCAGATATAGAACATACTCAAAAAGAAAATGCGTAGAAAAGCAGTATTATATAGTGTAATTCATCAGTTCTAGAGCTCGTAAATGTTTCTCACGTCAGTTATTGTTTATTTGTATAACTTTCTACTGCATCTAGCTTTTAATAGCATAAACCTTTCGGTTTTGTCTGTCATTTAACATTCATATTTATAATATCTTTACTGCTTTGCCTGATGACAGAGTTTTAGGATGTACACTGCACACACACACAAAAAAAAAATCTGAAAGGTTTCAGATTTTAAATTACGTCCAAAGGGGCATTTTTAAACATTTTGTGGGTTAACTTTATTTATTAAATGTCATATTCTTTGCACTTAAACCATAAAATTCACTTCAACAGCAATGTCGCAAAATAATTTTAAAATGAGTATATCTTTAGAATTTCCGATACACAGTTCCGTCCGCTTTAGATAAAAAGGGTTTTTTTCCCGTAGAGTGTTGCCATTGCTCATTTTTAAATCATTTGAGTTTGTTACTCAAAAATTCGTTAAAGTTTTACAAAATATGAAATAGATAATAAAACAAATTCCAAATTTGGGCTTCCAGATGCACAAATTCGAGGGGAAACGTATGTTATTCAAAATTGGGTGGTAGATACCGTTGTTTTATCCCATTTGGAGAAATGTACGTACATTTATGCAGATTCTTCATTCTTTAATTTCTTTAAATATAATACAGCCCTGCGAGATTTGGTGGCATCAGTTTGAAAAATGATTCAGACTTTTAATGTTTTTGACGCAAAATCACAAAACGAAAACAATAGTCCTTCAGGGACAAAGCCCCTTTGGACTAAAAAAAATTGGGACAGTTCTATATCTCCCGTTCTACCGGGTCTATTGACGAAATTCAAATTGCGTTTTTCATGTCTCGAAAGCGCGACTTAGGATACATATTAGATTTATATATAGCATTAATCTTATAAAGTATTTCTCCCGCCTCCTTCGCATGCCTTCGTGGTGTAGTGACCAGCACACTCGACGTGTAACCGAGAGGCCCGTGGTTCTATTCCCGGCGAAGGCGTTGCTCATTCTTCAGCTTCCAAACAATCCTAATGATTCTACAAGTGGCGTCTGTGATTCTACAAGTGGCGTCAAAAGGTGGTGGATGATCATTCGCCACCACCACCATTTGGCGATTGGGGCCCCTAATCCCCAGTCGCCCTTTAAAAGGGCATGTATATACGGTATTTCTGCCGCTTTCTTCGTATGCCTTCGGGGTGTAGTGGTCAGCACGCTCGACCTGTAACCGAGACGCCCATGGTTCGATTCCCGGCGAAAACATTGCTCGTCTTTTCATTCTTCTGCTTCCAAAAAAAATCCTAATGAGTTTACAATCTAGCATAGGTATTTTGACAGAAAGTCGGACGTTTTCTGAAGTACGAATATTTTTCCATATTTCGATTCTACGATTCGAATTATACATAGATATTAAATTTTGTAATTTTGAGTGAGAAATTTATGGAGAAATTAAAAAATTTATCTCTGCGCATTTTTTTCAGTTTGCGCCAAGAATGATTTACTTGGCGAACTACTTAATTTATAGCAACCTATTTTCCTTTCCTTTTTTCGCTGTACGCGAGAGGAAAAAAATCCTTGTTCATACTTTCAAATAATTTTAGCAAATTGCGTAAACCATATTTGGCGTTATTATCGCTTATAAAAAATACGGCAAATTTCAAAACGCACCATTATGTTAATCCACGCATATCTTAGGAAATTTTGAATAAAAAAATCAAATTTTTTGCAGGTATGCTTAGAAATACATCTACTTTAAGATGATGGTAAATATTTTATAGGTTATAATTATATTTGTCATTTCAGAAAAAGTCCGATTTTGTGTCAAAATAGCTATATTAGAACAATGCTATGTATAAATCAAATGCATTTCCTAATTCGGGCTTTCGAGGCATGAAAAACGTAATTTGAATTTCGTCAATCGTCCCAGTAGAACGGGAGATATAGAACTGTCCCATTTTTGGGGGGGGGGGGGGACAGTGTACATCGTGTTATGAAATTTAGGATCTTCGCTTTTGGTATAAATTCGTTTTGGCTTTTAAGGACAAAAAGCCAAAACGGAGACTAAAGTCAGGTAAAGAAACTGATTGCTAATTAATCTTAATAAAAATTTTCTGTTGAGTAATAAAAAGTCTATAATTTATGCTTGTTTTCCTAATTCATTAAAAATAGCTGTTTTTGCAATTAATACTATGCAAGTTATTTTCTATCATTAACATGAGAACAGTACTTTTTTAAAAGATAATTTTTACCCAAAGTCAAAACATTTGATACTTTTTTTTAAATGTAAGCATGTAACATTATATATATGTTTTAACGATTGTTACACATCCTGATGAAAGCTTTGCTAGTTGCACCGTTTCTGAATACGAATAAGTACTACACTGCCGAAAATTTTGCTCGCATGAAATTTTACGAAATGCTTCATTTTTCCATCATTTCCCACATCATCAATAATGGATAGATCCAAAACAGACATTTTTAAGCGAAAAATATAAACAACACAATCAACAGGATGAATTTGCTGATAATAGACTTTATTCCAATCTATAGGGGATGAATTATTCATCAAAAACTATAATACATTATGTTTTTCTCTCCCATTCCCAAACTGCAGAATTGGTAATGTTTTCTTTTTAAAAATATAGAAATCCAATGATCCCCAGGGACTATTTTTTCCTTTTGAATATCTCATGAATAACTGAGATAGTCACAGATTCTTTTTTGAACCAAAGATTTTCTTTAAATAAAAGCCAAACAATAACAAAATTTAATATTATATAACACTAGCCGAAGTACCCGATGCGAGTTAAGTTAGATTGAGAGTAATACATCTAACAACAGAGAGAACGATACTGCTGTAATCTTTCTCTAACAACGATGCAAAAAATACGATTCATAGTCATACATTTTTCAGTGTGATGCGATATGGAACCCACATAAAACAGTTTGATAGGAAAATAAGCTAATTCTCTCTCGGCAAGCAGTTTTTAAAAATTTTCATCTTTCTAATCAAATGGTCGTAAAAGCTCAAGTTCAATCCAATATTTCACATACATACATCAATTTTGGTCGACTAAATGTGGGAAAAAATTTATCATAATTGATCAGAAATCAATAAAGCGAACAAACAAACATTCCTCTTTTCATGTACAGATTTTGTAAGACTTACAAATTTTTGATTAACAAACTCTACGATTTGAAAGCGAGCAGTAGCAACACTTTTCGAAATAAAGCATTTATCTCCAACGCGCGAGACTGTTACCACTCGGAAAAATAAGTACAAAAATTAACGCTTTCAGAGTTTTTAATTAATATTTTCGCTGATTAAAGTCGTACGAAGATAGGAATAGTCGAAATGGCTTCCCACGAATTTTTGAAATCGAGATTAATGTATTTAATGTTTGGCAATGCTATTTTTATTTCATCGTAAAACTTACAAATTTTTTGCTAACAAACTCTAGTACATAAAAAGGAGCAGTGGCAACAACTTTCGAAATAAAGCAGACTTTCATCTCTAGCTTATGAGACTGTTGCCACTCGGAAAAATGAAGGCGAAAATTATCGTTTTTCCGAGTTTTTAATTAATACTTCTGATTTTAGCTTTTTTTTTTCTGGAACAAAATGGACATCGACCTTTCGAAGGACCCACAAAAGAATTGTAGAAAGTTTTGTGACGATAGCTATAGTAGTGACTGAGTTATTAGAGGACAAACAAACAGACTTTCTTCTTTATATATATAGGTAGATATTCTTTATATATATAGGTAGATATATATAAATGCATATAATTATTAGTAAATTTCGAGAATAATTAAAGAAAAATATTTGAGTCATTTTCTCTTAAAACAATTTTCTTCTTTACATGAAATAATTGCGTGGTTTTCAGGCATATGGAAGCCCTTAAACTGAAGACTTAGTTTTATTAATCATGATTTTAATAAATAATACTATTTATACTAAATTAATCATGATTTTAATAAATCTTGAACAATAGAATGAACAAAAGTCCATTCAAATCTTAATTGTAATGGTCGTGTCAATCGTTACTTTAAATCGTGTTAATACGTTAATAACTGTTGACTTGCCAAATAGCTTTCACAGTTGATTAACTGGTAGATACATTATTATAAACTGTTTTTGTTTGAAAGTGCGTTAACCTGAAACATATAAGAATCATGTCTAATTAACCAGGAAGAAAACCGGAGTAATTTACTGCGTATAAAATTAGCAGAGTTATTTGAGAAAGAATTAATCCCTTTCAGGAAGTATTATTTGACGATTAAAATGATATTTTAACCATATACAGGTAGAAATGTTTTTAATTAATCATCAAAAGGAATTTAATAATTAAGCACAATTAATTTTTATTTTTCTACAATATTTCTGGGACATGCTGCAATCATATTAAAGCTAAACATGCATTAATGTCAACGCTTTGCACCAATTAAATTCAAACATTTTATACACTTCTAAGATTTCTTTATACATTCCACACTTTTTGTAACAAATATGTATATTCTTTTGTCCCTTTAGCTATTTATTAATCCGGATAAAAGTTTCCTTTTACAGAAGATCAAAGGTTTTGAAATTAATATCTGAATCTACAGTTTGCATTAATTTTTTTTGTTACATTTAATAATGCTGACAATAAAACAAGGAGTGTTCTCTGGGCCTAAAACCATTTTATTTTCACATACTGAGGGAAACAAACATATATTTCTGAATTAAATTTTTTTTTACTCTAAGTAATACTTGTAATTCTTTGTATGGGAGGATATACTCGTTTATAACATTTAGATTAATTCTGATATGATCTTCAATATTTTCATCCTACATCTTAATCCTATAAAAGGCAAAGATAATTTATAAATAATAACAGAAATTCTTTCAAAATTAAAACATCTGAAGCTTAGTGGTTGCCAATAAGTACTTGGAAATTTTTGTTTCTTTTCAGTTCTAAATTCTAAAAAAAATTTCTAATTTTCCGCTTTGCTGAGATGGCTTTCTAGTTCAGAAGAGGCATTTTCTTTTCGCTAATATTATTGTCTAATATGAAAATTGATATTTTTAATTCGCCGCTGCCAAGTCGTATATATCTCATTTTTCACCCAAAGTGTATTTTTCAGCTTTTTCTGCTGTATCTCAGGTCACAAGTGTAGCGCGTATACGTTTATTAAATCTAAAAACCATGAGCATTAGAAAAAAAATTAGCACGTTCTTTAAGTTTCTGGAATATTTCTCCTGTATACTATAATCTTGTTTGCATTTTAAATGTCTGCAAAAATATGGGCGAACCTTTTCTTATAGTAAATATATTACATTATTTTTCTAGGAAGACACGATTTTTTAATATTATTTTCTCTTTAGCTTTTCGACTTGAACACCTCTATTAAATTTTCTCTTAAATTTTTTCTTCCTACTCTCTTTATTGAAGATTTTTCATTTAGAAGCACTATATTTGTATCAGGAGAGGGAGCACTTCGAGCAATTATATGTGCCTAACAGTTCCTTAATATGATTCAAGTGCTCTTTATCATTTTTATACTTTCATCCAAAAACGAAAGGAAAACTTCTAATTTCATTCGCACTTTTAACCTGTTACTCAGAATATACTAATCCGTATCTTTTTATTAAGTTAATAACGTTTATTATTTAATTTGGTGAAGTCAGTAACGTTTTGATAGTTTTTCTTTCGCTTTCTAAAATTGCTAGTTACTGAAATTAAGTGATAAAGCTTATATTTTTAAAACATGAAGTCGAATTTTTATTTCTAAATTTTAATATATAATTATCTGTGAAGAATAATACAAAGCAATTCATAACATCTTGCCATCAGTGTGTAAATAATTGTTAGTCATATGTGAAGAGTAAATCTGAAACAATTTATAATGTCTTATCTTCTTTATGTAGCTAATTGTTATTCGTTATGCATAATTACTGTAAATGATTTTTCATATCATATATTTTCTTAGTTAATTGTTTGTACAAAGTCTTTCCAGTAATGAAATACCTTTAAGCTATTATAATGTAGAATTAGTATATATATGGAAAATCCGCTTTTCAAATAACGAACTTTACCTTCCCTCGGAAAATTTTTTATAGTAAAGGTAACCGAAATGTTTCTAAACAATCTTAAAATAAAATTCTCAATAGAAATTATTTTGCCAGCAGTGCTTTACTGTAATTTATACAAATCCATTAATTTCAAGGTAAAGATTTGCCCTCTTTTGGAGTGGTTTGAGAGACTTTTAATCAGCCTCAAACTGCACAGGGACTTTTACCAAAGGTCATTTTATTAGGATTTATTTAATCAGTTTAAAAGATTTTGTGATATAGCCCAGTAATATTGTCAATATTTTCTCTTCTACGTTCGTGAACACACTCAGAATTCAAATTAGGTAAACTGCAAATAATCCAAGAGTTCTTGAGTTTGGACAACGACAGCTTTTAAAAACCTAGGCTGAAGCTCTGTTTAGTTTCCTTGCTGGTTAATCATATCTGATCGCCATAAACTTCAGCTAGTCGCTTCTGCTTAGCGCCAAGCCAAGGTTTAGTAACGTATGTTGAATTTGCATTTCGAATTCAATTTGAATTTGAATGTATATTCTGAACAAACCATAAGCAGTAAAAGTTTGTCCTTTTATACTTTTTAAGTTTGTGCATCAGTCAGGTTGACGTGTTAATAAATATTATTTATTTTAAATCTTCACTTTGGAGTTATGATACTTTTTAAAAGGTAAGCAGAACAGTAAGTCGTCTGAGAAGCTTTATGGTTCTTTTGACGTAATTTGATATTTTAAATTACTCAAGACCCTTATAACTTTGTATTTTAAGATATAAACATCTTTCCTTTTACCATATCATGAACATTTTGTAATCAGTCTCAAATTATAGAGGCTCTATTACTGAAGGTTGTTTTATCGTAATCTATATAATCACTCCTTATTTTAATACATAGACAAGTAGCTGTACCTTTTTATTATTGCATTATACGTACATTTTAATAAGCTTCAGTAAACTTTACCGGATCCATTGTTCGTCGAACTTCAAGTATAAGGTATTTCTCCAGCCTTCTTCGCGTGCCTTTGTGATGTAGTGGTCGGCACGCTCGGCGCGTATTCGAGAGTTCCGTGTTTCGAGACCCGGCGAGGGCATTGCTCATCTTTTATCTCTGCTGCTTTCAAAAAATGCCTAATGTCTCTACAGAAGTCTAGTTGCTCTGCAGAATGTAAATTTTTATTACAGGAAATATTTTTGTCACGCCTCGCGCTCATTCGAACACGAGGCGGGTTCTTCTGGTGCACTCACCACAATAGGAAAATAATCTTTATCCGTTTGATATTTTATCCACTAATTTATTACACATAACAATCACTGCTACACTACGAAACGAATACACTGTTATCCATTAAAATAAACTATATACAATATATATATAGCGCGCAAATAAAAAAAACATATTTTAGTCATATCCTTTGACATGGCATGGTTGCCGGTTCACTCCCGAAAAAAAAACTACAAGTCCCGTCTTCACCCCACCAGCCTGCCTCGACCGGTTTTTCCGGGGTAGCTACGTCACTTCCCTTAATCGTCTTTCAGCCTCGCGCAGAAAGAGTTCTGGAAAGTCTTCCGCTAAGGAGAGGAACTTCACACCTCCCCTCTGGTTTATAAATATTTCCGACTTAGTCGAAAAATTTGAAACCCTCATTATTTTGGCACTTACCAGGTAATCCCTCTTTCCTTGGGCACAGCACAAATAAACACAGTAAAACCAGACAACAAAAAAAAAGGGTCATGGTACAGTTATAGACAATAACAAAAAAAACAACACATATAAGCATAAAAACTGCACATGTCCAAATTCCTATAGCAATATGAACAAAACATTGCAATATCAATACAACTCTCTGACACTCCTGTATTGAATAATTCTTTTACTAGAGATACCATAATAACACATTAAAGCGATAATGACACATTAGTAATGATATTACCTTTTTCTAGAGTAATCACAATAATACACAAAAAAATGAACGCTGCAATATCCATATACCTTGTCATATTAGAATTGAACATTATCTTTTCTAGTGTTACAATAACAAACACAAAAAAAACTATGATACCAAACATTAGTTTCGTTTTATTTATTTATATATTTTTTTAATTTTCGATCACATTATTGGTCACTGATACATTCGCGGGGGATCATAGACAATGCGTCTGCATCGGAGTTTTTAGCTCCTGGTTTATGCAATACAGTGACTTGGAATCGAGATAGAGCTCATGCCCATCTTTGTAATCTATCAGCGGTAAAGACGCTGAACACTGGTAGTTCGGTCCGAGGTTCGAATCCCGCGAACGGGCTGGCTACATGGGCGTTTTCGTGGTTTTCCCCATGTGTTACGTGTATACGAGCCAGTTTCCCTTAGAAAGTCCTCCACGAAGGCATCCCTCCCTTTAGGCAGATAGCCCTCGTGTGCTTTGCCATAATTGAATAACCTAACCTAACCTGTAATCTATCATTCCGGGATATCCCTTCGGTTAAGTACTTTAATGGGTTATGGTCTGTATGCAACAAAATTTTATTTCCGTATGTCCAAGTTTCGAACTTGTCGAGAGCCCAAATAATTGCATACGCTTCTCTTTCTATAGTGCTCCATTTGGACTGAGCACTAGTTAATTTTTGGCTAGCAAACGTTATCGGTCTAGCATTCCCATACTCATCTCGTTGCAGTAAACACGCTCCAATACCTATTAGTGAGGCGTCTGTATTAATTTCAAAAGGTTTCCGTATATCCGGCGTATACAAAGACGATGCCGTGCATAATGCATCCTTTAATTCTTTTAATGCCTTCTCGGCTTCAGACCCCCAAGGTATATCATTAGGTATAGATTTTCTCGTAAGGTCAGTTAATGGCCTAGCTATTTTTGCATAATTCGGAACATACGCTCGATAGTAATTATACTATAACCCCAACACTGATCTTAATGCCTTTTTTGTTCTAGGTGGCTTCAAATTTTTAATGACCTCCAATTTCTCTGGATCTGGGCCATGTCTGCCCGAGCCTACTATGTGACCTAAATACTTTACCTCCGACTAGCCAAAAGAGCATTTCTTTAAATTAGCCGTAAAGTTTAATGTCTGTAAAGTACTGAGTACAGCCTTTACATGTCTAAGATGTTCTTCCCACGTTCACGAATAGACAATTATATCATCGATGAAACTTTCAGCATAATCACTATATGGTCTAAGAGCTT
>KK115967.1:57655-94510 GCA_000611955.2 Stegodyphus mimosarum | reverse complement strand
AGCCTGATATTCAGATGAAAAAGTTTTCCTTCATGTAGTATGGTCAGACTATATGGATTTTCTTTACCAGCTCGTTTGCTAGGCCGAACTACAAATGAACCGGAATCCTTCAAACCTTTGACAATTTCTTCAGCGTCTTCACGTTCTATTTCATGGAACCATGGATAGGTCTGAATGTCCAACTTTCCAATTAAAGAAAAATTAATATCGAATTACAAAATGCATTTTTAAGGTTATACATCATATCCAAAAATAAATATATTTTATTAGCATTATATTAACATTTATTAATATGTTACGCAATAAAAAGTTTCAAAGAATTTTTACACAGATCACAAATATAAATCTTATTTCATATATCCATTATAAAATTCATAAAATTTCACAATTTAAAATTCCATAAATCAGGCAATTTGATTTAATTGATTATTTTGCCCTGCAAGTGAACTATGGTTATATCATTAGAGAAAAAACATACTTGCCTAATATTTAGTGTGATGGGGAAAGAATACCAAACTACCTTTAGGGATAGTAAAAATGTAAATTTTTGATGCAACTATATACGGTTTCAAGAATTTTTGCTTCTAAAACATACACATGTACATATGATGCACCTCATAAGAATTTACAGAAAAATGGAATACTCTTATATAATAAATATGAAATAATAAAAAACATCAAAAAAATTTTAATGGTATACTAAGTGGGGAATTTATACATTATTGATTATTTGATCTTACATTAATAAAATTTTCCAATTAAAGCTCATATTAAGCTGCAAATATTTGAAAAATAATAATACTGTAAATATGCAAATTTTGTTCTTTCATTTCATTTTAAAGAAAATGCACTAAAAATTTGTTTACAAAAATTTTGGAACACACATTAAAATAAGTAAATGCTGTAAAGTAAAAGAAGTATCTATTCTGAATAGACCTTTAGAAAATACAACTTGAATCATAAATTTGTTCCTCAGAAATATACAGTATATAAATACAAATGACCTGTGACATGTTTTGTGTAAATAATGCTCATAGTGTTTCTCTAATTCAGTGAATAAGAGCATAATTTTAATAAACTTAAAAATAAACATTACTTAATATGCTTTGATTTCATTAAATTTTGCCATAATACCTGTTTATTGCTTGGTAAATTGTCTTCTTTGAAGTTGGAAGCAGATTTATTCTCTTCTTTAGGTACAGGAACTGGAGGAAGGGGCCTAGTAGCCATATTTTGCACTGAAAATGAGAAGACATTATTTACATTTTGCATTATTGATTTTAATTACATTAAATAAAAGCATACTATAAAAGAAACTGATTGCAATATTTTGTTTTCTATGAGAAAAAATTAAACAATATTGTTCATAATTAATGAGCTAAAAAACTGTGAGCAAAATTATATGCATTTTTACACATTCATAAATCCTTTCAGATGCTATTTTAAAATAGCTTGCAAATTTTCTAGTTAAACAAACTAAATGTGAAGTATATGCATTTAAGGTGAACACAGCTTCTGAATTTAGAAATATTCCTTTAGAGTACAATGCTAACATATAGAACATAAAGAAAGGTCATTTAAATTTGGTTGAAAGGAAAACATTCTGCCTTATAATTGGTAAATAATTTAAACCCCACAGTCTAAAGAAATTTAGAAACTTTTATTCCTCACTTATATTAGCAATTACTATTACATTGTCTGGCTTAAAAAAGTTCAGAAACTGGATATCACTGCTGGTACACTTCTAAATGTTTTTTACTATATATATATATATTCTAAATGTTTTTTATATATAGTAAAAAACATTTAGAATAAATTATGTATAAATATGTAATACCTATGTGTGTAATATATTATACCTGCGTGTGTGTAATATTCTAGGTGTGCAGTTGTGAAGCCGGTACTTTTAACTTCTGGTTGTAGACATGGCTGGGTGGAAAAGGCAGGAATAAGATGTTGACAAAACTAATTTTGGTGAATCACCATCTTTATTTTTACACATTTCAAATCACCTCTTTGGTAAACAAATTACTTTTCCAGCATCATCGAATACAATAATTTTTTTTGTAACAGGAAAAAAGATACTAATGCCATTTTCAGGTAGGGAAGCACAAGCAGTGCACAGTTGTTTGCAAGGTAGAAGCCAGGAAGAAAAAGGGGAAGCGTAATTGCTCATGACTCAGTATTTATACTTTGTAAGTGCAATTGTAAAGCTAAGCCATGATTGATTAATTTTACTTTTAGTTACCTTTTTCAAGCAGTGTTATGTAATTTTGAATGATCTCAAATTTGGGAGAACAGATGAATTTTGAGGTCCTCAATAATTTCTTAACATAGCCATAGTATTTTATTATATTTTACATATTTATACATAATTTATCGGCCAAAAAAGAAATTTTCAGCATTTAGAAATCATACATACATTATATAGAAATTTACAACCGATTCTATTGCTTATTTCCAAGAGGTGTAGGCTAGGTTTTCTTTTAATATTTAGTCCAAAGCATGTTAGCCCAGAAAGGCTATTAATTTTGTTTTGGCATTTCATGGCATTACACTTTTCAAATTGTTGCCACCAAATATTATTGGCCTGCATTTAAAGAAATTCAATAATGGAGAATCTGCATAAATGTAAGCATGTTTCTGACATTGTGATAAAACAACAATACCTGAGTCATCAAATTTTGAATAACGTATGTCTCCACCTGAATATGGGCACCTAGAAGCCCAAATTTGGAATTCGTTTTATTATTTATTTCATATTTTGTAAAGCATTTATGAGTTTTTGATTAAGAAATTCAATGATTTCAAAGCGAGCAATGGCAACATTGTAAGGGGGGGAACATTTTTATCTCCAGAGTGCAAGACTGTGTATTGGAAATTCTAAAGATATGCTCCCTTTAAATTATTTTGTGATATTGCTGTTGAATTAAATTTTATGGTTTAAGTGTGAAGAACATGATATTTAATAAATAAAGGTAACATATAAAATGTTAAAAAAAAGCCCCTTTGAGCATAATATAAAGTCTGAAAATTTTCAGCTTTCTTTTATTTAATTTTATTTATTTTTTTTTTAACATGGCTTTTAAGGCTTCCTGTCAACATGTGAAGTTCAGAGGAAATTCGTTATCCCAAGATTCTGTAGCCCCTTTTAATTTAGAAAATGAATCAAACTATATCTTCTAAAGATTACATAAGGTTTCATTCAATCACCAAATTCTAGATTCATAACTAATATTATCAACTAAAATAGATTAATACATTATCTATGCTCTCAACTTCGGTTCAATGACCATGTTTTTCTGATGCTAGAAACGAAATTGTTACAAATATCTAATACAATTATTTTAGAATATGTTTATATATATATATTTTTTAATATGTGTGTAATTTGGAAGAAAAAGGGAAGTAAAGAAAAAACTGGAAGGGAAGGAGGTACATGCAATCTGAAAACTAAAATTTACAGTCTAATAGTTTAAGGTAGAAATTACATTTTAAAATCACAAAAAATAATTTTTTAAAAAATGCAAATAAATCATGCAAAATAAATAAAATATCAACTACTGCCGGCTCATAAAACTAAATCTTTACTACTGAGTAGAGTGACTCAATTCCATTTTAAAAGCTTTAATAATTGTTTCTGTATTTTGTTTTTGAAAGCAAAGTGAATCAAATCAATCAGTCATATGTAAAGTAATTAGAAAAATATCAGACATATTTTAGAAGCAGATTATAATATACACAAGAAGCAGAGTTATAAATTCTGTGATTGTCCTGTTGTAGGATGATGGAAGTCTTATTTCTTTACTTCACTCACTTTGTACAATAGCATTTGGTATAAAATGCTTTTAAAACACCAGATAAATTACTTTTAAATCATTATGTGATGCTGTATTCAAAAAGACATTTTTACACTCATAAATCAAAGCTCTTACATATAACTGATAGTCAGCAATAGCTATTCATGGCTGAAAACTTTTATCATAAGATGGATACAACACCTAAAAGAAGTATTAATAGCAGAAATAATAATTGCACACTAAAATTTTTATGTTGTGAGGTATTAAACTTATTCTTTGGTGCAAACTAATTCTGAGAAGTAATTAAATAACTTGCTTATCAAGAAAAAGTCACACTGATTGTTTCTGAAATACCTTTTCAAGAAAAATCAAAGATTTGATTTTTGCAAATCTTCCAGATGAAATCCAGATGAAAATATAACGAAACTTATAAAAAATTAACTTTTGGAATTTGCTTGGACGGGATTATTTAATTTTGGCAAAATACAATGGCTATCTCTCCTCATCACAGCTAAGCTCCATTTCAGTTTTGATGAAGAGGTCTCTGGGGATGGAAACCAAGGGTTACAAACCTATCTTCCCTCATCACCAACCTGCCAAGAATACCCAATGCAAAAGAGCAGAATAGAAGCACTAACCAACTGCAATATTTTGCCTTATAATGACTAAATTTTTATGATAATTACTGAAATATTAGCATTTTATTCTTGAAATTTACATGGAATTTAGATGAATAATTAAATATTTTTGCTGAAAATATGAATTTCTAAAATATTTTACAGATTTATATAAAGAACACAAAAAATTCAATAAAATTTTTAATTTGGTAAATTATTACAACAGAAAAGATATTTAAAAAAAAGAGGTTTATATGGCAGAAAACAAATTGGAAAAAAAATTCTTATCGGAGAAAAATGATCAGATGCAGACCTGTTTCTTCTGTTACATTTAAGGCTGTCCGAGGTGGCAAAGGCACTTTTGCAGTAGTGGTTGAAAAACCTAAGGACAGAAAACAATATAATGAAAACAAAATTTACCTGAAAACTTAATTTTCATAAAATTTAAGAAGTTAAATTGATAATCAAGCATTTTAGCTTCTCTAAAAATTAAAAAGGAAACTTCTGATTACCTTCCTCTAAGGCACTTGGAATGCTTCGAGGTGGCAGAGGTGGCAGTGGTGATACTTTCTTCAAATCAGACACTGAACCAGAATCTAAATAATGAAAATGTAGTAATCATTAAACATGAGAAAGTGAACTAATGGGAAATTTACAGTTTCAGATATTTGTGTTTGTAAATTAAGAAAATATAGTAAAATATTTTATTTTAGTGGAGAGGCATAAAATTAAAAGTTATATGTCTAACCAAGTTTCAGTTAAAGAAAAGATTTTAAAAAGTGCAGAAGGTATGAATTTATGTGTGAACTCAATAATACTATCATTTTAAGAAAGTTACAGATAAATTAAATTTTGTAGCAAGCTACAAAGCAATGCAAAATACTTTATTACTAACCTGAGCATGTTTAGAATGGTGCATTTTATAAAATAAAGTAGAGCTTAGATATCTATGTCCACAAAAGGATTTAAAAAGCCTTAATTTTTGCAACTGTTGGTCTTAAGCATACATTTCCAATTAAAAATGCTTTAAATAAGGAAAATACAAATATTATGGTAATTTTTTTTTTCCTTTTTTTCTTTTTTTTTAAAATATCAGTTTTGTAAAACGTGTAAAATCTAACTTTTTGTATGCTGCCCCTCGGAACATACAAATACTTAGTAAGACTTTATACTCCTTCTAAAAAATATAAGAGTTTATAGTCATTCTAGAAAATAAAACACAAAATGTTTGATTCCTGAATGACAGACGTTGACCAATATATTTAATTTTAAAGTTTGAGATCAAGTTTGGGAAGTTGTGCAGAACGTAAAGAAAGAAATTTTCACATCCATACATAACTAAGAATGAAATAGCAACCTAGGTAAAGGTTTCTAATGTTAAAAGATAACGTGAAGAGCACTTGTAGTACTTATAGTACAGCACTAATATGCAGACTATTGTGAATTGCTTTAATCAATACAAATTTGTGTTTTAGGAAATAGTGGAAGGCTTTAGTGTTGTTGTGTTAGCTTTAGAGTTGGCACACAGGCACTTCATAACATTATTTATAAAGTGAAAAATACTTCTAGTCCATTTTCCCCCTTTTCTCTCCCTCTCTTTCTTTCTTTTTTTTCTTTTCCCTCCCCCTTTTTTTGCATAACTATTAAAGCATTATCCTAAAGCAATAACACTGCATGTGAATAATATTATTGCATTTCTAACATTTAAAAACTTATCAACCTTGATTTATTCTAATTTCTATACGAAGGTTGGGGCATAAGTCATGGCAACTATTTTTTTCTTGTAGATATGTGAACGGATCACAAAAAGTATATGTGTTGTGTGGAAGTTCTGCAGACATAGTGTGTATGCAGAACTCTGTGATAGCTGACTCTGAAATCAGTCAGTTGGTGAGTGTCGTGCGAGATGGAAGTAACCCGTGTTGAGCAGCACGCTTACATCAAAACAGCCGTTCTCCAAGGGAGAAATGCAATGGAATGTCACAGTGAATTAGTAGAAGTCCTTGGGAAAAATGCCCTACCATATCATACAGTATCACTGTGGGTAGGAAAGTTTCAGCAAGGACGTGTGTCAACCAGTGAAGAGCAACGTTCGGGACAATCGGTGAGTGTGCGGACCGACTTGGCATGTGCCGTCATCGAGCACCTCATGGATGAAGACAGACGATGGACGTTACTGGAGTTAGAGAGAGCAAGTGGCATTGAGGAACGTACCATCCACAGGATATTGCATAATAAGCTACAGCTACAGAAAATATCTTCGCAGTGGGTACCGCATGCACTGACAGAAGTTCAAAGGTAGGTGTGTGCTATGCAATATGCTCCGACCACTTTGCACGCTGGCAACAGGACGGCAATCAATTCTTGTCATGAATAATCGCCATCGATGAATTTTGGGCCAGCACATACGAACCAGAATTGAAACATCAGTTCGCGGAGTGGCGACACCCTGGATCACCAAGGCAGCAAAAGGTCCATCAGAATCCTTCCCCAGTCAAATTGATGGTGATCGTCGCATATGACGTCAGGGGTGTCATTGTTTGCCACTTTGTTCTTTATAGCAGAAGAGTGACTGCACAATACTACAGGGACTTCCTGGTGCGACAGGTATGACGTGGCGTTCGGGATAAGTGTCCGGATCTTGTGGACAGTGCAATAATTCTGCATGACAATGCAAGACCACATAAAGCAGAGTGTGTATAGCAGCTACTCCAATGTTGGGGATGGGAAGAATTGGAGCTACCACCATACTCTCCTGACCTTTCGCCCTGTGACTTTGATCTCATTCCCAAGATTAAGGAACCAATATATGGTAGGCAGTTTGCAACACGAGAGGACATTGCTAATGCTGTATGCCAACAGATGACCCGATTCACATATGGTGCAGCAAATGCTGAGGCTGATGGTATTCAGTGCCTCCCACATCGTTGGCAGGATGTGGTGACAGTAGCAGGGGACTACATTGAGGGTCTTTAGGCCCAGGTTTGGCATGTCAACTTTATGTGTATTGTGTTATCATTCTTTTGTACAGTGAAGGCGATATTGCCCTGTATACTACCGTAATAAATTCATGCGTTACGATATTTCAGTGCTATTCATTGTCCACACATGTAGTTAAGACCTTCTCCTTTTCGTCTGTATATGTCACATTTTCCAACCGGACTGGTATCTTCAAGAAAAAAAATAGTTGCCATGATTTTTGCCCCAACTCTCGTATATATACCAGTTCCTCAATGAAATATGAAAAGAAACAGCAAAAATCCAAAATTTTGAAATTAAACATCTTAATGCTCATCCACATGAGTACGCTTGTGATGTAGTATGCTCGCCATATGACCCACACGAGTACACCGCTATTTTTTTTATCATCGGCCCAAATTCCCTTTACACAGAGGACGTAAATCTGAGTTCACTCATGCTCAGCGTTTTTGCACATAACGTGAACAAACGGCAAATAGCTGACTGAGTTCTTACCATGTGTCATAATCAGAAAAAACTTCTTGTTTACACTTTTCAATATGACATAAGAACTACATAGCAATGAGTTTTTTTTAAAGAGATTGTAACTGTCCACAGGAATAAAATCAACAGCATTGTTTATAGCATCCTCTATATTCTATTATTGTAATATATATCTATATTATAACAATTCTCTCAAACCATATACATTGGTGTAAATTTCAAATTCTCATTAAAGGGAAAAAAACTGCATATTTATACAGCAATGATCCGAGTATTACATCCATATGCTTCACCTGTATGTAACACCATAAGTAATAGGAAACTAAATAAATTATAGTTTCTACAAAATCAAATTTTCCACCTTACAAAATTCTCCTTTATTATTATAAATGTTCACTATTTCATGTGTAACAAGAAGCCCTATTAGTATCTCAATATTAAATACACCAAAAACTTATTCAACAATATAACAACTTTTAAAACAAAGCAATTGACTGTGACAGAATATTCAATAAACATTATAAAGAACATTACGAACAAACAATTACAGTTATGAAATTTTCGAGGACAGTCACAACTTGGGGCATACGACACTCATTTATTGAATATTAATTAAATTACCTTTGCAGTGACTTCTACTTAATCCATTATTTTTCGTAAAAACTGGCATTACAGACAGCTGAGTAGTTAGTGTGCTGGATTGCAAAGGGAAAGGTTGCAAGTTTGAGCCTCACCCATAATTACTGTAAATCAAAGCTAGCCTTTCTCATTTTAAAACGTGTTTTTTATATTTAATCATCAATCATTTTATTCTTATTTTATCTATTATTATTCTTTTTTTCATTTCTTATTTTATATATAATTATGTTTCGTTTAAAAATGTGCACTGTAAATAGAAATCATTAACCCATTATGTAATGATATATCTGCATCTCTCATATAAATTATTTTTTTATTTTTACCTCATTGCATATTTTATGCTGTATAACTTTACATAAACTGTCTAAAATTTGAACCTTATTCTAAATTCGAAAACAAATAAAAATAAGAAATAAGCTAAAGAAAAAATCTGAATGCTTTCAGATTTTATATTATGCCCAAACGGGCATTCCCCCCTCCCCCCATTTACAGGCACATACACATTTCGAGAGCATTTGGGCTAATGTCACATTGTGCTAAAAATATTTTAAAACAGCCTATCTTTAAAAATTTTATTTAACAAACTTTTTTCCCTAATTTATTTCTGTAATAATATATAGAGAATAATAAAATTATAGAATACTTTACTTATCACACAGATTCCTGTACATGTTCTCCCATACCACACATAAACAAGTCAAGGGAGGTGGGGAAGATGAAAAAATATGTAGTTGATACTATTATATGGTGAATGGTATTTCAAGTCCCTTTAGATACTATATTCCAAAACATTTTATAAATCTTAATTTGCATAAAAACTGATTTTGTGCATATAATAATTGCTTACTATCTGAGTTGTTAAATTGCTTAATACACAAAAGTTCATTATAAAAGAAAACGAGTGTGATATTTTTCTGACCAAACTATGAAACTGCAGATGAAAAACTTTGAACTTGCAGTCTTCTATAAGTGTCACATGATTTTTTTCTCTTCAATAATTCTATTGGCTGAACACAGATTTCGCTCGCATCTCCATCTGGACAACTTTTTGCTGGCGATGTGCATTTCATTGTCATTTACGCCGCTAGCATAGTCATGTGGACTCACCTTTAGTCAATTTTTGGCATACATGAATCAAATGTTTTGTAAATTCTTTATTGTATTGAACATAAATTCTTATTAAATATAACTAGCTACTGGGGAACTGTATAAAGAGTAAAATTTCATAATTTTTACAAAAATAATTTTTTTAAAATTTAAAAGTTCTAAAAGATGAATATTTACATAATTTGAAACACTTTTGTAATAAGAAGTATATGTCTACAATGAAAGTTGTTGAAAATGTAGGCTATGGAATATGTTTACGACCAATGATTGTGATAATAAAAGTCAAGTAAGGGCTCTAATGGATGCAATATATATTACTAATGACACAAACTCTGAAAGGCCCACCAGTGGATAAGAGGACTTAATAATAACAGTTTCATAACATTCAATAAACATTCACATTCAATAAATGTATATACAACCAATGACGCAAAGTGTGAAATGTCCACTAGAGGATAAAAGTTCTTGAAAAATAAAAGTTTCTAGAGATCAAATTTAAATAAATGTTAGTTCCTTCAACTGACTGAAAGATTTCCCTTTTTTTCTCTTGAATAGTTTAAAATTTAAACATTAAAATAATTATTAAATAGTTGAAATATATCCAGTATTCTTGGAACATGATATTATGCTAATAGTTCCTAAAAGGAAAATTGATAGTTCATGTATTTTAAGGAATAAGATAAAACTAAAAAAGCAAAGAGGATATTCTGTTAATCTTATAACACAAACAAAACACTTGTCTGATGATTAAGCACAATGGACCCAAAATAATATTTAGAGAATGATTTCCTTTATTAAAAGGAATTCATGTCCTTATTTACATAGAAAACAAAGAAAATATTCATATACTTTAAAACAGATTTTCTGGAAGTGTTTTTAAGAGCTTTAATTCTTATTATCCCTATTCTACTATTCTGAAGCCTTCTCCAACTGCAAAAAATTGTTTGTCATGCATTTAGAAAGCTATAACCCCAAAATGATTAAACTTACCAACTTATCAAATACTGAAAAAGGAAAAACTTTTACAGAAAATTATACTTACCATCTTTATTCAGAAACAATGAATGTGACAATAAGTTTTCATTGGAGAAGGATGATGAAGCAGTACTTGATGAATTTGTATCATTGTAGTCTTTGTTTTTGTGAAGAGATTTTGGTGAAGAAGTTGGAGTCGAAGATCTACGTCCCATTAGTGAACTAATAAATCCAGATGTGGGAGAAGACTGAAAAACATCAGTTTGAGAATCTTCTTCAGCTTTCCCAGGGATCTTAGATCGACTAAACGTTCGGATGCCATCTGTTCTGTCCTGCACAGACAAGGATTCTTTCAGTTTTTTTGGCTTCTGTGGGAGAGGAGGAGGCGAGGTGTTAAGTGAAGATGTGGGGTGCCTTGGAGGTAATATTGGTTTTTCCAAACTAGTTTGAGAAGGTGGGGCTAAAATATGAATTAATATTCATATTATATGAGTAAAATAAAAATAATTTTAAATTTAATAATTTAAAACATGAAATAATATTCAATGTGCATTCAATGTGCTTTTTAAAAAACTAAATGTACCACCACATAACAGCATTCAAAATGAATAAAACACATTAATTTGCCTGCTGCAAAATATTTCTTTTTTTTATAAATGTATATCGTATTTGTACACTACAGGCATTTATGAAACTACTGTAGACTTTTATTCATCACAACAAATATTTTTTTTTTGCCAATCATCCTCACATAACACAAAAACTAGCATACTTATCTGAAATTCTGCAACCAACCCCCCCCCCAGACCATAATCATCTGAAACCATGGATGGATGTCTTTTCATGAAACTAAAGAGTTTAATTCTATTAAATGAATCATGAACTCATTGAATGCATCATGTAATATATAATTTACATTTTACCCAATTAATGAAAAATTAAATCAGAAACAGCTAGTTTTATTCATTAAATGCATCACGTAATATAAAATTTACAGTTTACTGAATTAACAAAAATCTCTAATGAGGAACTGCTAATTTCATTCTCCATGTTATCATAATGCAGATTGCATCATATTTTTTAAATGATGATAAACAATTCAACTGCATTTCTTTTTAATAAATACATTAAAAAAATAAAATGAATTTTTAAAAATATAAACTATGAAATATAAATAGACGTAATTCGCAGTTCTGCATCTTCTTAATATTAAAAATGTTCCAATACACAGCTTAGTTCCTCAGTACATTAGTTCAGTAGAAGAAATAGTGTTAGTCTCACTGCTCTATGGATGTAAGCTCACACTGCTGGATCTTGATTTGACAAGGACTGTGATCACAATCAAAATTAAATTTAACAAACTTGAAATATAAAAAACTGGGAGGTTCTTGTATGAAAACCAGGAGTTTCCAAGAGGTTTTCATGCTGCATGGTGAAACCATATAAAAAGAACTCCAAACTGACTTATATTTACTTTATAATGCATGATTCAGGTTATTGAACTAATTATAATATTATTATGATATAAAATGCATTAATATTTAATTAGATTGTCATTAATATAAACTTTATGTGATTGAGCTAGTTTCATTTTTTAATTATCTTAATGCTTTTATACTGCAAAAAATCTGAGTAAGGCAGAAAAAATTCTTATTTATTAAAGTATTTTTAAATGTGATAAAAATAAAATTAATAATTAATTACGTAGAGTTGTGTGGATAAATTTACCAATGTGTCATTTAAGGATTGAAAATAAAATATAAATATTAAATGATTAAACATTGTTTGAATCTTCATAAAAATTATACAAATATTGGCAGTAAATTAAGACAAGATCAAATAAGACTTGATAGCAAAAATTATGCTAAAAATCACTAAAGGTGGAAGAAAAGAAGTTTCAAAGTTCAGAACTAAAAATAAAAAATCAGGAGATTTGGTATCCGTTAGGAGACTAAGAGATGTAACGCAAAACCAGGTAAATTGACAGCTAAGCTCGAATATATGAAGACTATAGCTTTAATACTATTTTGATCCTTCATTTAGAGCAATCAAGTACAAAGACCTTTTTCTCCATTTTTTTAAATTCAGAAATATCTCTCACAGGCAATTGAGTTGTCTAATAATGGTCGATTAATGGTTTAATAATCTCTCTATTTAAACAATGTGCTAAACAATAAAAACTTACCATCTACAACTTCATATTCTTCTTCAGGCTGAAATTAAAAATAAATTAAAAATTTCATGGTTAGTGAAAATAATAAAAATTACAAATTATGAGCATTTCATAGCAGAGGATCAACATATGCACAATATCAATATATAGAAAATGTACAGAGACTATCAGTTTACAGAGAGAAAGAGTTTCATCTTATTACTTATATTTTCATAACATTCTTGAAAGCATGGTAGATAGAAAATTATATTCTAATTAAATTTTTAAATCAGCTATTTTGTTAATTATAATTCACAATACACTTACACATGCACATAGATATATAACACTTAAATGTATTCAAATCATATATAAGAAATATTAATACAGAATTTTAAAAAAATTAACTAAAATACTATTTCTTTCTTTGATAAATATTTTTGAAATAAAAATTCAACCGTTATGAACACAGATGGCTTACATTATTACAAGCACACAGGCAGCACCTTATGCATCTTTTAAGATCAGATAAATTTCTGGTTTAGAAAACAAAAATAAATTATGTATACTAGAACTTCTTTGACTAAAACGTATTTACCATACCACACAAGAAGCTTACAAGAATCCATAGCTAATTCTCAGTCCATTAAAATTGACTAATTATTAAATAAATTAATTTATGGAGTGTTTTTAGCACAACCTTTAACTCAAAAATTTATTTTATTTGTTCAAAAAAGAAACTAAAATTGAAATATAATACAACAAAGTATTATCAAAAATCTAAGATCCTATCATTATAAATCACAGAGCTTATTAACATGTGAATGTGTTAATTAGATGGCTATCCAGCTTTAAAGAATAGTAGTAGTATGATAGCTCTTTCATCTCTTAGAACACAAGCTCTTTGTTTAGTTTATTCTTTACACAAAAAAGTCTCCTTTTGATAAAATAGAATAAATCAAAAGTGAATTTTAAAATTAATTTTCCTTTACTGGATAAAGTTAGAAACAGTGCTCTAATTTTTGATGCAATCAAAGTAAGAATTATAACTCAAATAAAAACAAGATTCAAAATCATATTATGCCATATAAAGTTGAATAAATTTAATGTGTTTATAAATATCAAAAAAGATCAGCCAAAATTGAATTATACATTAATAATGATGACCATATTAAGGAAAAACTTAAAACAAAAATTCATATTTACCGGTTCAATCAATTCGTATGTTTCTAAAAAGTAAAAAAAAAATATTTTAGAAAAAATATCAAAAATATATCTCAATATATGTATCAAAAAAATTCATAAGTAAATACAGAAACTTAAATATAAATAGTGAATATATGTAAGCAATACCAGCATAAAATTTTAAAATATTAACCTAATAACAAATATTTTCAACACAAAAAAGAATGTACCTAAACCCTTAACAATGGCATATATTTCAAAAAAACTGCATCAAAATTTGAATTTTTCCCATTTAATTTTATTATATCAATAAAAAAATTCAAAAAATATTTATTTTTACACACACACACAAAAAAAAAACCTCTTTTAAAAATGAAATATAGTTATTATATTTAAAGGATCACAGTCGTATTTTATTCAGATTTTTTAAATTATAGCAGAAAAAGTGCACAGTCTTCAAAATAGCATATTAAAGTTAAATATTATGAACTAATGTTAAATTTAATAACAATAATAATAATAATAATAATAAAGGGGAAGTAAAAAAAATTGAATGAGTGAATACCAAATTTCAGAATCAGAGGCTGAAAGACCTAAAACATCACTGAGCCTGACGTACCGAAAGTATTCACATCAAATCAAACATTACCTCAAAAAGGCTTTTTTGCATAAAATTTGGAAAACGACAGGGACAAAATAAAAAAATCAGGCCACCAGTGTAAAAAATGCAAACTAATATGTTCACGTTTATAATTAACCCCACTTATATTCTTATCTGTTTAAAAAAATGTAGCATAAATCCTACCACCTACTGTGAAAATAGTGAATTACATATTTAAACATAATTTTATAAGGAAAAAGAACTTAATTTAGCTTTGATGGAAAGGAAACGCTGAATTTTCTTCTGTGCAAAGTTAGTTCAGACATCATAAATTCTGTACCTTTGCCTCGAAAGTGCAATATTAAATTATGCAAAATAAGATCTCTTTATTGGAAGCTAAGCATATTACATTCTACACACTCTATTTAAACACTTTTGCATAAAATCACTTTTTCTTTCACATTCAATTTTATATGTTAAAAATGTCTATATACAGCACCATTAAAATGCTATCACAATACTATTACAGTATTATACATGCATTACTTAACAGTTCTAGGATTTATACAGTCATTTTCAATGCAATATATATTAAAACTGTAGATATATACTTTTAAACTAAACTAACTAAACTGAATTATATATGCATTATCAATTCAGTGATACTTGTTATACAGAAAATATTTAATATACTAATTAAAATATATTAAGTAGTGCAATATTAATGCCAAAAAAGAAATGACCCTAAACTGATACTAATATAAATAACAATATTAAATTAGTAATAATAAACAATTTCTGATTTTCAACTAATAATATACACATAATAAATATTACAAAACTAGTACAATAAATATTGCAATAAGCCCAAAATCTTATATTAAGCTTTACTGAAATTATCTTTATTAAGGGTGCTTTTCTTATTTTCAAAAGTTCTCTAAACACTGGGCATCTTGATAAATTGGGTGAGTGACTTTGTTTTATGTAAGAATCCTAAATTATTATTTACAAAAGAGCAATTATTACAGTATTCCTCTTCCAACATAACCCTTCTGTTCTATGATCTTTACCACACATCGGGCAAATTATTTCATCCGTGCAATTTCTAGCCAAATGTCTAAATCTTTGATGCTTGAAACACCTTACTACCTGAAAAAACTCTCCGAAACTATGGGAGTTGAGACCAAAGAAAGAGCGTTTTTATTTTTTTAAGTTTTTTACTAATGATCACATCAATTTCCACAGTAGTGTGTGTATGTTCCTTCAAGATGGTACATGGAAAGTTTTCTAATTATAAATTATTAGTTTATTATTTTGCAACTTTAGTGCAGGTTATAGGCTTTTTAATTTACTCAATTACTTTTTATTTAAAATTTATATTCTAACTAAATAAGAGCTTTAAGCGCTATTTTACTAACAGCCTACTCTCGATGTATTATCTCCAAGAAACTTTCCAGTTTTCTCAACATTTAAGGCTACACTCTCTTAAATAGAGAATAACGCTTTTTACCACAACTCTTTTACATATCATCACTGAATGCAATTGCATTTCCAGCCATTTGGTTTTAAAATTTTGCAGGAAAGTAAGTTAATTTTAATTTTCTTCCTGAGTTTGATCTTTAAATATCTAATTAACTACTTTCATTTAAATTAAATTTAAAGATTATGTCAGTTATGATCTTCTTTTGATTTTGAATTACTTTCTAATGTTTTAAAATGTATACTTTTGAATTTGAGTTTGCAAATGAGAGTGTCTTAAAACTTTTACTTTTGATTTGCATATTTTTGCAACTAGAAATTTTCTTTACAGATTTTTATGTTTTTAAAAATACCGACTAAAGAATTTTTTGCTTTTAATAATTCATTGTTTTAATTGAATTTGTGTTCCTTGGAGATGGTACATGGATAGTTTCTTAATTATAAATTATATATATTTAGTATCTATTATAATATCATATCAATTTCTACAATATTTCTACAAATGCTGTAGAATACTGCATGAGTTGTTCATGATGATGTTTACAGCTGTGTGACAGCATGAGGCTCAACCGTGGGTCCTCTGAATCTATGATACAATGCATCAAACAACTCAGCTAAGCTTTCAACTCAAGAGTTGCTATTAATGTCATTTTGCAGTGAGTAAAATCAGTGCAAAAATATAATTAATATTAAACTCAAAAACTATTTTAATTTAAATTAACTTAAATGAATTATAAATGAATTACAAAATAGATTTAATACAATTAATTTACAGCACCAGAGAATTTAAACTAAAATCTAAAAATTTTAAAGTATTTTTCCCCCTTTCTTTACATTTAACAGTTCAAAATATAGTTTTCATTCACTGAAAATTTACAGTAGCTCTAAGAAATATGTTTAATGACTTAAAAACACTTTTTTTCAATAAAGTACTTGATCAAGCTGGAAAGAAGACCAAACAGCAACAATTTTTTTAAATTTAATTATTTTAAAATTTTATTTATTTATTTATTTTTTATTTATTGAATGAGATATGCAATATATTGCTCACATTCTTAAGGGTTAAAAACTAATATCTAATTATTTTTGAAGGGTAAGACTTACCAATAGATGATGTTTCTTCAAATGGAATATTAAGCTGAGATTGATCACATGAATTTTCTTTGACAGCTGCATTTACAATAGGTATTTCATAGTCTTCTTGTTGTTCTTCATGACTAGATGCCTTAATACAATTAAATCACATTAAAACCTTTTACATTAATTTCCAATTTTATAACAAATAACTAATTTAAATTCACACCAGTTTCTTAAGATAATCAGATACATATATTCAAATGCTGAGAATAACTACAATTTATTATTTTTTTTGGTGCCCAAACACAGAAATATAAACTGAAAAACAAAGTCCCCATTAAGTTATAGTCCTTACTAATAAGCAAGACCAAATTTTACAAGAAGTGACATGAATATAACATAAAACCCTTCACAAGCAAGATGAACACAAGAACAGCCAATATACCAAAACAGCCAATAGATCGAATAAGATATAATATCTCCTCAGTGTTACAGCATTGTTCAATAGCAATATGAGAAGGTTTGTTGGAGACATTTCCACAGTTGCCATTGAAAAATGTTCATTTACAAAATGCAGACCGAACCACAATCTAGAGGTGTGATGGAACATGATGGATAAAGCTTCATAATAATATCACATCATATATGTTCACTGGTACTGAGATTCAGTTATCATAAAGTAACAGAACAAAATCCAATCCATACGAAGGATGCCTTTAATATTATTCATGTACAATAGAATATTACATTTCTGTCAAAAAAACAGAAACATTGTTAAAAGTACAACAGAAATTATACACTGGTTATCATAAATTAAGGAAAAATCACAAAAATAGCAATAACTTCCTCAAAAATAAGCCAAACCGTGTAAAATTTGAATATGTTGCCAAGTAAGAGTAGCTGAGTAAAACTGCAATATGCAAATTAGTGGCACTGAACTCGGAATATGTCACCTACGAGGAGCATAAAAGTCCATGTTTGAGAGCAAGCTCACATATTTCACTGTGATAGTGATATCAGAAATCTGAGGTAGCCACTTCGTACCAATGACCTCCAGGCATCATTTGCCTGCAGAACTACGATGGGGAGCCATTGGAAGACAAGAGGCGGGACAAAGTCAAACAGAAGTGGCCAGATGGCTAAATGTGAGTCCTTCCATGGTTTCTACTTCCATAGTCATAGACTTTGGAGGCAATTTCAAACTACAGATTTGGCATCTAGGAGGTTCAGCCAATGATGGCCAACTGCTACAACGAGCACCGATGACCGATATTTGACATTATATGCACGCAGGAATAAAATTGCTACTCCGAGTCTTCTTAGATCCTCCCTTGCTGCAGCCACCGGAAGGTTGGTGTCAATGTCAACTGTGCATAAAAGGCTTCACAAAGGTGGCCTGTATGCAAGGTGATCAGCCACTTACGTCACGCCATAGGAGGGACCGTTTGCAGTGAGCACGAAAACATGTCCACTGGACGCCTGATCAGTGAAGGGCTGTTCTCTTTACGGATGAGTCCAGGTTTAGTCTAGAAAGCGATAATAGGCATTATTTGATATGGAGAGAACCTGGAACCCATTATCATCTGTCAAACATCCGTAAAAGATATGCATACGGAAGAGGCAGTGTCTGTGTTTGGGGTTGCATCTCTTTAGGTGGATGCACAGACCTCCATGTCTTTCCAAGCAGAACCCCGAATGCTCAGGTTTATAGAGTGACATCCTTGATGCTTATGTGTGCCCATATGCTGGAGCAATAGGTGATGCTTTCCTGTTACAGGACGACAACAGAAGACCACACAGGGCTCGCATTGTATATAATTATCTTCAACAGGAAACAAATATGCGCATGGAGTGGCCAGCATGATCCCTGGATTTGAATCCTATCGAGTACGTTTGGGATGCTTTAGGGAGAAGTCTAGCTCCTCTTAATCCGCCCCCTCAGACCCTTCCCATGCTTGCAACTGCTTTGCAAGAGCAATGGATCTTGCTTCCTATGGAACTGATAGACCGCATAATTGAAAGTATCACACATCGCTGTATTGCTTCTAGAGGCGATCACATTCCATATTGAAGGTACTTTTCCTATAGCAAATTGACACCTTCGATTTGTTCATTTTATACATCTGCTAATTTCTATACTACCATAATTGTCTGGTAATTTCTTTTTATGTTATTTGATACCTTACTATGTGTTATATATTGTGGAAAAATTTCATAAAATTCTACATGCAACTTTTTCAGTAATCATGATTTTTGTGACTTTTCTTTAATTTATGATAACCAGTGTAATATTAATTTTATTCCAGAGTCCCATTCCCCCCATCAATAATTTTCACAAAAACCCAGTAAAAATCATCTTGATAAGCTATACCCTTTTAGATAGCTTATGCACCTCCAAAACCCACGGGGGAAAAAAAAAAGGCTATAAGTTGCATTAGTCACGTCTAGCTATCAAAGATTGAAAATTCTCGTCACTTAAGAAATCTTAAAGCACATCCAGAACACAAAAGCTAACTCTAAGGTGTAAGAAAATTTAGATTTTCACTTTAGGCTTTTTATTTTTTGATAAAAATGAGACAAATGTTTTTTTCAAGTTTATTTAATGTATAATTCCTTATATGACTACCCTTAAATGAAAAATATCTTAAGGAAAATGTTCACATTTTAAATTATGTTATAAATATTTAATACCGGCACTGATCCTTTACTTTCACTATGCTGCATAAGAAAACATACATATAAAATATGAAAAGCACAAAAACATACACTGGTACGCAAAAATTAAGGACAAAGTCAAAAAATTAGCATATCAGCTGAACGAAGAGGCAGAGCGGACAGAAAGACCAATCAGGAGATTAAGTAAGGTGATGTATGGTAGCACATGCGCAGATATGCAGGTAGACATAATGGGGAGTGTCTGAGTAGTATAGAGCATGTTGTCGGTGTAAGATCAGTATTTCTGGCAAAGAGATTGCACGCCGTATAGCAGTTAAAATCACACCGAGTTGCTGCCTCAGCGAGAAATGGCGAATAATCAATCTGTTAGACGACATCTGGATGCTTTTACCCAAGGTCGAATCATTGGGAAGTTGGAGGAAGGCCGCAGTGTGACAAATGTGGCTGCAGAGTTCGGAATTGCTCACAGCATCGTTTCACGACTTTGGAGACAATTTCAAACTACAGGAACAGCTATCCGGGGGTTTAGTAGTGGTCGTCCACGAGGAACCACACCCGCAGATGACCGGTATATTGCCTTACAGGCCAGAAGAAACAGGCGGCAGACAGCGGGAGAAATCGCTAGACACACGACACAGGCGACTGGACGACCGATATCGCGTTTTACCGTGGCCAGAAGACTGCACGGTGGTGGTCTGTTTGCACGACGCCCTGTACGGTGTGTACCTCTAACGCCTGCCCATCGGAGAAGGCGTTCTCTGTGGTGCCGGGAACACCGGAATTGGAGAGACAATGAATGGGGACGAGTACTCTTTACAGATGAGAGCAGATTTAGTCTGAGTTGCGATTCTAGACACATACACATCTGGACAGAGCGGGGAACACGCAATAACCCCTTCAACATCATCAAAAGGGACTGTTTTGGAGGTCGCGGAGTTCTCGTTCGAGCAGACATAATGCTTGGTAGCCGGACCGACCTTCATATCTCCCAAGGAGGTTCGTCACCTGGGACTGCTATTGTAACGAGGTTCTTCTTCCTTACATGCGTCTTTTCACAAGGGCTATGGGTCCTCAGTTCCTCTTCATGGACGACAACGCTCCACCTCATCGCACAGTTACTGTCGAAGAGCTGTTGGAGAGTGAAGATATTGAACACATGGATTGGTCGGCAAGGTCTCTGGATCTAAATCCCGTCAAGCATGTACGGAACTTACTAGGGAGACCCGTGGCAGCACGTAACTTATCGCCAGTAACGATTCCGAAACTGCGATTGGTGCTACAAGAGGAACGAGCAGCAGTGTCTCAACAGCTCATTAACAACCACATATCCAGCATGCACAAATGATGTGAAACCTGCCTAGCAGTCAGGGCAGATCATATCCCCTATTAAAGACCGGATGTTTCTTGCTGGACACCCATCACAGGGATGTTTCGGCCTTCAGTCGCATTGCGCTCCATGCTACTTTTTCAATAAAGCTTCTTTTTATCCTTCTGATTTCTCTTTTACTAAGTGTTGCTTACATTACTCATGTCCTTACGTATTGGGGATCTTACGGTATTAAATGTGTTGATTTGGAAAGCTTTTGTACAAAGTTATATTGAAAAAAACGTCTCATCCTTAATTTTTGCACATCAGTGTAGATGATAAAACATAATTATAAAATTAATACATTGTGGTGTTGCCATGGAAACACTATGAAGTTTTGGGAGTTCTGCACATGCCCACCTCAGGGGGGAAGTGGATGGTGAGGAGAGAGAGGTCTGCATGAAGCGGCAGTTCTGTCCTCTCATCGGAATGCCATTATTGATATGTAAAATAAAGTTTATAAATTTCATACTTGTGTCTTGCCTCACCATCAAACCTCTACATTGGTGACCCAGACATGATGACTACTCCTATCCAACTTTTCTGGCTGCAAATGGTACTAAGATAAATGCATATAAACAAAAGTTATTAGCTTTAGATTTAAGAAAACAGATTGTTTATCTTTCTTATGTATGCAATGTTAAAACTGCTATAATTGGTGCAGATTTCTTACATTATTTTAACCTACAGCCAGATCTTAGAAATCGCCGTTTAAACGATACTTGCACCAAATTAAATTCTTATGATATTTTACATGTTGCTATTATATATTCAGTGAAATATGTAATTTGTAATAATCATTATGCTAAGTTGTTAAATGAATTTCCTCGTATTGTTCGAGCTCCTTGTGCAAACCAAATTGTCAAACATTCAGTTCAGCATCATACTGAAACTTTTCGCCCTCCCGCTTTTGCCAAACCACGTCAACTTGCACCCTATTGTTTGAAAATTGCAAAAATGGAATTTCAACATATGTTAGATTTAGGCCACATTCGCCCATCCAACAGCAATTATGCTTCACCATTGCATATGGTCCTTAAAAAAGATATGAATGATTGGTGTCCTGTCGGTGATTTTAGAGCCCTTAATACTCAGACTAAAAAGGACAAATATCCAATCCCTAGCACTACTTCCTGATTTCACAAGTGAACTCCATGGGTGCAACATATTCTCCCATGTAGATTTAGTCAAAGCATTTCATTAAATTCCGATTGTTCCCAAGGATGTCCATAAAACCGCTATCTGCACACTATTCGGACTTTTCAAGAGTACTCGGATGCAATTTGGTTTGTGCAATGCATCAAGCACTTTTCAAAGATTTATCGATGAGGTGACGAGAGTTTTAACCAGTGTATATGCATTTATTGATGATATTTTGATTGCCTCAAAAAGCCACAAAGAGCATATTAACAATCTAAAAAAAGATTAGATCATTATGGTTTAGCAATCAAACCCTCAAAGTGTACATTTGGAGTTCCTACCTTAGATTTCTTAGGATATAAAGTCTCTAAAGAAAGTATTTCTCCCATTCCAGATTGAGTTGATGCCATTTCTAAATTTCCTAGACCAACAAACTTAACACAGCTTCACAGATTTCTTGGCCTATTCAATTTTTATCGCAGATTTATGCCACATGCAGCGCACATTTTGTCACCTTTAATTAAGTTTCTCGAAGGTCATTCTAACAAAAAGAAATCACTCCGTCCAACTAAGAAGACTGAAAATCCTCTCCCGTGGTCTCAGAAAGCCAAAAATGCATTTTTAGCAGCTAAAGAAGCTCTTACAAAAGCTACCCTCTTAGGACATCCAATTCCTGGTGCTCAACCCAGTCTTTGGACCGATGCTTCTGATGTTGCTATTGGCAGCTCTCTCATGAAACTCCAAAATGGTAAATGGGAGCCAATAGCATTCCTTTCTTTAAAATTGAATAACAGTCAACGGAAATGGTCTACATATGACCATGAACTTCTGGCAGTATATGAGTCTGTCAGGAAATTTCGGCACATGTTAGAAGATCGCAACTTCATCATATTTACCGACCAAAAACCACTAACATTCACTTTCAGACAAAAAGCAGAAAAGTGCTCTCCTCGATAACTGAGACACCTAGACCATATCTCTCAATTTTCCGCTGATATACAATATGTTAAAGGTGGGAAAATGTTATTGCTGACGCATTCTCCCAAATAGAAGTAGATTCTGTTTCTCGTTCACCTGTTCTGGATTTCAAACAGATAGTCTCAGCACAACTCACAGACAATGAACTACAACAATTACGAACTTCTAAATCTTCTTCTTTGAAGCTATCCAAACAGTATTTTCTGCCTTAAGACATGTATCTCTATTATGACTCCACAACCAATGTCCCTCATCCTTGCATGCCCTTTTCATTTAGACTCATTATCTTCCAAAGTATTCACAACCTTTCGCATTCAGGTATATCTGCCACTTCGAAATTGATGCGCAGACGTTACGTTTGGCCTAACATGCACACTTTTATCAAAAACTTCATGATGGTTTGTGAGAAATGTCAACATTCAAAGATACACAAGCATACAAAATCCCCCATTTCGACATTTTTACTTCCTGATGCCAAATTTTCTCATATTCACATATATTTTATTGGCCCATTACCAGTTTCTGAAGGTTATCAGTATTGCTTGACCATAATCGATCGCTTCACACGATGGCCAGAAGTAGTTCCCACATATGATATGTCACCTGAAACAACTTGTAAAGCTCTAATTAGTACATGGATAGCTCGTTTTGGATGCCCTTCCACTATTCCTACCGACCAGGGTCGGAACTTTGAATCACATCTTTTCAGGGAGTTCACGAACCTGCTGAGAACTCCTCGTATACCACTGCCTATAGATCTCAATCAAATAGTATCACTGAATGCTACCATCGCCAAGTGAAAAACAGCATAAAATCGCAAGAGAATCCTCACTGGACAGAATTGTTACCTCTTATACCTTTGGGTATTAGATCTTCCATCAAAGACGACCTCCAAGCAACTTTTTCTGAGTTAGTCTACGGTACCCTACCTTAAGACTGCCTTCGGATATCTTGTGCTCAGATCAACTTTCTCCGCCATCCCCGACACCAACATATGTAAATTGTTTACGATCTACAATGCAATCTCTGATTCCTATCACAACATCAAAACACTGTTCAGAGCCTATCCACATTCATCCATCTTTAAAATCGTGTTCTCATGTTTATTTGAGAATTGACTCAGTCAAGCCTCCTCTTCAAAAACCATACTTAGGTCCTCATCCAGTCACTGAGCGATATGACAAAACCTTTATCATCTCTGTGCATGGTAAAAATCAAACTGTTTCAATTGATCGACTGAAACCTGCATTTTTCATTAGAGATAAAATCTTTGTCCCTAACACTAAACCTTCCAATAAGACAGACACATTGAAACATACCATGTCAAATGTTCCTAAAACTATCACAAAATCCGGACAACATGTCAAATTCTCTCAACATCTGTCTACCACCTACTATATATAACTTATATTTATTGTTGTTTATTCAATATTTCATTATGCAGTTTAGTTTATTATGTGTTTTATATTGTACCATTTACCTTCACATTTATCATTGTATAACTTAAATTTTGTAAATTTTTTTTTGTGTGTGGTGTGTGTGTGTGTGTGTGTGTATCGTTCGGTTTTCCTCACTGGGGAGATACGCTGTGGTGTTGCCATGGAACACCATATGAAGTTTTGTGAGTTCTGCGCATGCCCGCTTAGGGGAAAGCGGATGGTGAGGAGAGAAAGGTGTGCATGAAGCGGCAGTTCCGTTCTCTCATTGGAATGTCATTATTGATATGTAAAAAATAAAGTTTATAAATTTTATACTTGTGTCTTGCCTCACCATGAAAAAACCTCTACAACATTTTCAGTCAATGAAATAATATATAAACAAATGAATAAATAAGAAATGCAACTTCTATTCTTTTATAATATTATTTCCAATAACAAATATAAAAGGGAAATTAACAACAAAAAATGTGTTTCCAAATTTTTCTTATGAATGAATACAGTTGAAGAGTTACGTATAAATAACATTGTTTTCCTTTCATGATCATAAAATAAATAAATAAATAAACACGTTTTCTTCTTTTTAATTAATTAAACAAATAAATAAAAAGAGAGAAAATTTAGACAAATTGTTTTATATTTTGAAGGCACTTATTTTAAGCATTTTGACTTCCTTTTAGTGCTAAATGAACAATAATAAAGCTGTCCAAAGCCAATACTGGATATTTGCTGTATGTTCTTTATTATGAAGAACAGTTTTATTTTAATAAATAAGTTTAAACTCGTGGAGCAAAAGATACCTACTGAATTTTTTTTAAAATTATTATTTAAACAGCAAATCCTTTAACAAAGCCATATATTTAAATATAATTTGCATCTCCATACATTAACTTCACATTTTGATGTCAGAACAGTTATCAGTGAAATTAACTTACTTTAATTCACTATCAGAAGACTAATTCATTACAGCAATCCTAGAAATCCTATTTCCCACTGATTATGAATATAAATTCCAGTGATAGTATGCTATATCAATATCATGAACTCTTCATTAGTAATCTTTAATATTACAAATAACTACAAAGGATAACAACTATTTATCTAGCATTATTTTTAAACCTTTTGTAAAAGTATTTAAGTGCAAATGCTATGAACTAAAATGACAAAAAGATTACAGAGATTTGCCTTCCAGTTATGAACATCTGGAATTTTGTTCAGGTTTGAACATTATTATAATAAAGTGCAAAAATAAAAGTTCAAAATTATAATGACTGAATATGCATGAATGCACATTTGAATTTATAGACATATTTTATGACTGTATCAAAATTTAAAAAAAAAGTTAAACAGTATATTTATAAATAACATTCTAACAGACATTTCAAAGAAGGATTTCATTTGATTTTCCAAATAAACAAAATTTCATCATATTTCTTGGCTCTTGAAATAATTCTGCAATGACTGAGATTGAGTGAGAAAAAATAAATAGTCATTCCTGATTTAGATACGTACAATACATGAAATTAGGCTTTTATGATTTGGTCCAAAACCACAGTTAAGAAATAATCTAAATATTAATAACATATGAATTTGCATAACATCACTGCATATCAAAAATATCACCGACTTCAAATATCGGATAACAAAATTTGAAACAAAAGTTACATAGAATTATAGCAACTAATAATAATAATAATAATAATTAAGCATACACCTTATCAATTAAGTTTCTGAAAAACATAAAAAAATTGCATTTAAATATACCTGGGATACAGGTGGAGGAGGTGGCTGACTCGGTGGTCTTTTTAAAGGCTGCCTTGGAATAGTAATGTGATTTGAACTCTTCACACTAAATGAAAAATCAAAAATAAATGACGTTAAAAACAATTCTTAATAATAACAGCTTAAATTTATATAATTAGAAATAAAGCTGGAAAATAAACAAAATACAGAATTCTAGCAAGCTGGAGAAAAGACTGTAATTTTAATTGTAACAAACACAATTCTGCAGGAATGAAAAATATAAAGCAATTTAAATTAATAACTAAATCATTATTGCAAAAACAGTAAAAAAAAAGAATGTTAGTTTTAAGAATTTTAAAAATGTAGTTTGAATGAGATATTTTTACAAATATATTATGGGAGTTAATAAATTCCTGTTAGCCTGTTTCGCTCTGAAATAGATGAAGTAGAGCTTCAAAAATCATCTTATCTGGAACATTGGCACTAAAATTAGCCATATTCTTGATTCTTCTTTAAAAAAATCAATAAACTCATCAAAAGTGAAACTGTACCCTAATAAAGGCTGCATGTAACCACATGAGAATCAAAATAGAAACAGTTGCTAGAGATATGTATATGACAGGGGCGGGGGGCAGAAATAAGAATAAAGACTGTTTTATCAGCATCTAGTGTGGCTTTCAAGGATGATGATGATCTCAAACTGCAGTTTACCAGAACTACTGGTCTGCATTGCTCAACTCCACTTCCTACTTGGATTTCTACTTGGCATAGCTGGAGATATTTGTGTCCATTGAACCACATATCGCTAACAGATTCATGGTGTGTTGCACAATATATAAACACAGCAGGTGTTGACAACTGAAGGTCATGCATCCAATCTTGATCCTCAGTTATTAGGTAGTGGTATTTAACTCATTGATCTCATTATCTTCACTATTTCAAAAGTTCTAATGTCTCTGATCTATCTCTGACAATGCTCCAACATTTAAACAGTTGCTGTTTTTTACAGCCCACCAGCAGATTTCACATGTTCTGCTGCTGTTGATCATTTGCCTGTCTCTTGACTGCTCTATCAACCTGTAATTTTCAAGTGGCTATATACAGTTCTTTATGGTACTGCAATTTCACTTTCAATGAGTGTATTTGGGAAAAAATTCTCAAAAAAAAAAAAAAATTACATCAACATATCAGAAATACACTTCTAAAAACATAAAATTAAATTTCTGTTATTTTAGCAGAATTTTCATGTTGAACAAAGAACTAGAAACATTGAAGAAAGAAATCAATTGACTTCAGACATGATTAATTAATTACAACAAAGCACTTGAAGACTACCTGTTGTATGAAATGAATATTACCATAAAGGATTTACAATATAAGGATAACCTTCCTCACATTTATGCTAACAATGGAGAAAATCAAATTAGAAGGTGATGAAAATCTCAAAAGCCAGAAAATTCAACGTTTGGGTATGGAATCTGTGATAAACTACCATATACTATTATATCTTTACTATTCAGCTCCTTTTTAGACAGTATATCTTCAGAACAATTCTCTTCAGAAGGCATTAGTTAGCCAAACTGTACATCTCACTTTGTTCAAAGCTATTGTATAACAACATTTCAATTACAATAAATAAATAAAAGAATCTAAAATTAATAAAGATAGACTGCAATTCTTTTTTACCCTATTGCAATACATACAAGCAACAGATAGATATATTAATTATAAATCTACTAGGTAATTAATTGACAACACACCTTCTGGTGTATGATACATTGAACGAATTATTTTGTCAGTACAGGCAAGGAAGAAAGGAGCAAGACACAATTTCATGACTGATCATACAGATATAGGCCCACTACACTAAATGTGTAGTTTGGCATTGATTTTGGCGAACAACACCCTTTAGAAAATTCCCATGGGATGGAGAGAATCTCCCACACGTCTTCACCTACCACCAAAACAGTTGGCTGGGCTTTTAACTCACTAATATTTTGAGTGCCCCCAAGTTAAACAAAGACTATACACTTAAAAACATCCATGCCTTCTCCAGGATTTGAAACCGGGCCCATCAACACAGCAGCCAGTATCAATAACTATACTTCATTGGTAAAGTGGAATCCTCAGTTACTGTTTTTTAATAATTTAGTTTTTTACTTTTTTTAAAATTTTCTGTTACTGTTTTTTAATTTTTTAATGTATTTGAATGGAAGGAAAGAAAAATGAAGGTGGGAAAACAATTAAGGTGACAAATTATTACATGCATTGAATTACATTCAAGAAATTAATCGGTAACATAATGAAAATAAATAAAATTTATTATTTTCAATCAAATACGTCACATTAAAAAAAAAAACTACTTATAAACAAAGAAATTGCATTCTTCTTTGCTTCTTAGCTGAATTCTGCACCAATAAAAAATATAACTTGCCTCACGCACAGAAAATGCTTTAGCTTGTTTAAAGTTCTGTAAATTTGGCACCAGCGCTTGCCCATTTTCATCACTTTATTCCATGTACTTTGCACATGTAAATTAAAAACTAACTTAAAAATTAGCTGGAATAAACTAATGAAAACTAAAAATATATATTTTGATATTAGCAGCAAATATGCTGCCAAGAACGTGATTAATAAGCAACTGAAACAATAAAACAACAGCTTGAAGAAAATGATGCATGAAAGAATAAATACTGTTTTATTTGGAGCCTAAAAGTGCTAAATTATATATACAGAAAAGATAGATCGAGGCATTTCTTTACACATCTTTGAAACTGCATTTACTTCAGATATTTGCTACCATCGTGTTAGGTCACTTTTTAGATTTACAATATACAAAAAAATTAAGTTTAAAATAATCTAATGTTAGCATGTGTGTGACAGGAGGCATATAACTAAATTTTACAGAATCCAATCTGATTATTAGTTTATTAAGAAAAATTAAATCAATATGAGTTAAAGCTGCTTGGGGGAAAAACTCACTACTAATTGCCACACTTGTTAACTCTTTTTTTAGATGTGGAATTTACATAAATACAAAATAAATTAACTATTTCTTTACAACAAGATTTTTAAATGTATAGAGAACATCAATACCTAGTAAAAAGACTAGAAAGGTGAATATACTTATAATTCTATTATATATTACCACATAAGATTTATATAAAAATTTTAAACTCATGATTTCACATGCAGATCTTTGATGCCATCTTGCAATAACCTGATTATTAATTTATCTTAATCTTCTTTTATTTCTGAGCCTTTAGCATTAATTAACAACAAAAGAATAACATGAATTTGAATAATCTATCATTTTGAAGAACACATTTGAATGTGATATTTTATGTAACAACTAACTTAAAAACGAATTTCACTGTAACAACAATAAATAAATAGATAAATATTTATAAAGGTGTCTTTTAGAACATACATACTTTTTACATAGAATACTGTGATAAATAATTAATAAAACAATTTACAGCTTGTTACAGAGATTATGAAAAAATTCACATAATCAAGTTTTAAATTTTCTAGATTTTTCATATGAATTTCTGTCAAAAAAACATACATACGTAGTATTAGAGTTATTAATGATTTTGGAAATCACAGGCACATCTGGCGGTTTTGGAATGGATTTTGTATGTGAAAGACTGTCCCCTTCTACAGAATTAGAAAGTGAACTTCTTTCAAGAGCTCCTGAAACATGTTCGACATATGTAAAATAAGTATTTTAAGAGGTCAATTAACTGCATAAAAAATGAAAAGAATTTTTATGCAGAAGCATTCTGCAAATTAGCATTTTCTATGCAAAGCAAAGAATACATAAATTTAGTTATAAAGTATTCTTTATAGACTTTGAAAAGTTACTGATAAATAAGACAATATTATTTATATCACAAATATGAAAATTATGGGATTATTTTTAAGACTTTTAAATATTAGCTTACCCTCCCCCCCAAAAAAAAACACACCTTAGTTTGGCATAAACTCCGAATAAAATTCTATTGAATTTTAAGGAAATCACACACATGTCCCTCATCTTCAGAAGAAAACAAAATTTTCAAAATATTTTTTTCTCCTGAAATAAAGGGACCTGCATCTGAATGCCCTTGAAACTAATAAGCGCTTTATTCAAAATCTATGCCAAACAGAAGTTCTCACCTTTTATTTATTAAAGCCAAAATTTAAATTTTACATTAGCACACTGATCTGTTTCTCTTTTATTTTATTTATAGCCATTTTTGGAAAGAGGGAGGTGATGTTAGTCTGTCAGTGCAAATGAATAATTAATACCAGAATAGCAGTAATGATGATCTGATATACTTGAAATTGAATAATTAGTACTGATACAGATTATGAATACTAATTACCTGACACAGTATCAATAATGTTGTTGTTATTAAGCTCAAATGATAACTGGTCACTTTTCCTCTGTTAAAAAAAAAAAAAAAGTTGCAGTTTTCACATACAATTAAAACATATTTTAATTCTTTTTCAAACAAATTCAAATTACATTACATTGTATAAAACATATTTAATATTATGTTTTTATATTTACATATTTAATATTATACTGTACACATTTTGTTTCCAATTTTCCAGTATAGTTCTAAGTAATGCAGTAATTTGTTTTTTACACAAACTAATAATAAAAGAAAAGACAAATATTTCCAAAAAAAAGGTAAAAATCAAAAATTAATTTCCATCAAAAACAATTTCCATCAAAAACAAATAAATGAATAAAATATAGATCATATTTATTGATATTTAAAAATTTTAAATTGAACAGAATTTATGAAAACTGCATGTGACACAAAAATCATTAATACTTACAAATGAACATAACTTATACCATGATTATGAAATTAAATGATCTTGTCTGTAAAAATTCTATTGAAATAATAGACTGTTGTAAGTCATATATCTCCTTAGAAGTAAGTCACAGCAGCCATTTCAACAGGCTTCTTTCTTGGTTGTTGCTTACTAGCTGTGATTTCAGATTAGTGTCTTCAAAGATCTTTATTCTAGCTTTAATAAAATCTGTATAATTTTAAATCTATTATTTTCTCTCTATATATGATTAGGGTCAGCTTTCTAAATTCCTTCAAGAATGCCTTAGTTCCTTAATTTCTCACTAGTGTGCAACATGAGATCTTGTATCTGAACTGTAGGAAAATATTTCCTCTGAGCATGCATAAATTGCATAAGAATTTACTTTGGTACTGTACTGTTATTGGGACCAGATTCAGGTTATTTGAAAAGATTTAAACATGTATCTTGAATTAAAATAACCTGAAAACAATTCAGAATTTAACAATAAAATGATGTTTACGTAACATACTTCTTCTTCACTGTCACTATCAAAGTCAGAACCCCAGTCATCAGAATCATCTCCACTATCATAATCTCCTATCAAAAAGAAACAGACAATATTTCATACTTATTTTTTAATTACTTCATTACATACATTTATGCATATGAATATAGGTACAATTCATTTGTATAATAAGCTTACATTATAAATATGAAATTGTATAACGTAAAATTATTATACGTATACAAATAACATGTATCAAATTGTAGTAGCTTATTACACATATGAAATATTTTTAGATAACTGCAATATTTAAATTTAGTACTCTTAAACTATAAAACCATAATTTTCAATTTGATTCAAAAATCACGTGTAGAAGATAACAGCAGATCGAAAAAATATAAGAAAGCTGACTACATCTGCATTAAAATGGAATGTATATTGAAAATAAATAAATAAATGAAATATTATAAGTTAAAAAAAATTACAATATTTAATATAATTTCAAATGTTTCATAACAGCCTTTGAAGAAAATAAAGCTAGATAGCCAAGCACTTTCACATCACATGAACAATGATAAGTCACAAAAATAGCTATTAATGTAATAAAAGCTCTTTACAATTAGTTTCAGTGCTGTGTTGTTATGATAATAATTAAATCATTTGATTATAGAAAAGCACTCTAGGGTTACAGGGATGAGGGTCTTTGTGGGGTATTTTTATAAACTGGCTTATATTCACATTACACATGAGAAAATAGGTGAAGTAAACTAAAATTAGATCATATAAGATTGGAGTTTGTTGAAAGTCATATAAACAAGCAAAAAGTATTTCAGAAATCAATTATTTTATTTATGAGAGCAAATTCAACATTTTAGTTTGTATACTATGCAAAGAAATTTAAAGCAAAATGCTGAGCTTCAACAATCAAAGAATTTTCATATCACTAAAGGAGATAATGACAGATAAAAGTGTGTGGTTGCATGAGTTACATGGAAGCAGGTAACCTAAAATTAATTGAAACAAAAATTGTTAATTTTCATATTTAAACCTTTTAAAACAAAGTGCTTAAAATATAAACATATTGTCTACCTTTACAATAAGTCAGATACCTCTACATTAACACGCTACTCAGATATCATACCCATTATTTTCACTTAAGAAACACCAATAGTAATTGCATGGAATGCCCTGTTCTTCAGAACACAGTGTGAAAATCATTTTCCCAAAATGTCTTTAAGATAGGTATGTAAAGAATAGATTTCAATCTCATGAAAAATCTAGGGAACTATACTTTATATTTGGCAAGAATTAAACAAGAGTAATATTTCTAATGAAAGTGTACTACTGTAAGATAAACTTGAAGCACAGGGAAAACATTATCAAATGTTTTTAGACAGTTGGTACAATCAAGTCCTAACATTCATAAAAACAAAAAGTCACTACCCTCCAAAAAGGGGGAGTCAGAATCAGGCATAAAACAAATTCATTCAAAATAGAAGTAAAATTCTTTAGCTCGAGTATCTAAATACAAAATTAACTCCGGATTTCACTTGACATCAGTTTAATTACAATTTAATTAAAAATTTCCTGCTAATTTGAAGGTTTTTGTTTCAGTTTATTTCATTCAATCCATTGCTTTATTTAAAACTTTTCACTAGTTTGGAGTCCAAAATACTTTTCTGAGCAAAAAAGAGTAAATCAATCACTCCAGTTTTTCAAGTATTTTCTAAGACTAGTTTTAATTTTAGATGACATTTTATAGGATGAGACTTCTTTAATTAATAAAAAGTCTGAACTTCCCCCTCCCTTACATTTTTAGTAGTAAATCAAAATTTTGATTTGGCAGCCCTGATTTTCTTGTTCATAAATAGAGGGGGGGACAAGTTTTATCTTTTAAAAGATTTTGAAAAATTTATTACCATTAAAATCAACATCTTCATGAGAGTGAGATGAATGATTCTTCTTGATACTTCTCGCAATCCTAGTTATGAATAAACACATAAATTAAAAAGTAATTTTCACATATTTTTAAAAGATTTACTGTAAATGTATGAAAAGACCTAATACAACCAATATCGTTATTATATTTAAAAAAATTTTGGAACTAAATATTATTAAAAGATATTATTAAATATTATTAAAGTATGTAGGAAATAAATAATTGAGGGTGGAGAATATTTTGATTAAAATACTTTTTATAATAAATTATTATAAAATTATCACAGATAATAATTTAAATGAGATTTTAATAATTTTTATGATAATTATCACGTGAAAAAATTAAATTAATTTAAATAATTTTATAAGAATTTACTTTTTCATTTATATTTTTTTGAGGTCAAAAATTTTATGATATCACGAAAATCTCTATGAAGAAAAGCTATTGAAAAATAATCTGCTTTCATAGCTTCTCATATCCTGATTTTTTTATAAAAAGTTAGCTTTAAGTTTTATTAATGCCTTAAACAACAGTGTTGTTATTTCCATTACAGAAATAAAATTATACACAGCCCAAATATCAACTTGTTGTCTTCAAAAAAGAGTAAAATCTAAGCTTGTAAATGAGAGAGAAAGAATGCAGTTGACTCTCTCTGTTAAAGAAAATGAAGGCTGTTTGACAAAAGGCAGCCTTACTTCTTAAATCAAACATGATAGCAAGAGAACAATGCTTAAATGCTATGCTTTCATGGAGGACCTTTGGGAATTTTAGTAATCACAAAAGCATTTCAAATGAATGATGCCATAGACTATTAATACAATTGTTCTTAATTACTGTTTATCTGGATTATATGGAGGATGTTTAAGTGCTTCCCAGCATGAAAGCCTAGCTAAACTTCTGCAGTACAGCCTTAACAACCATGGCAACATGTGGGGGACATTATCCTGGAACAGAATGATGCCTGCTTTGATCCGTCATCAGTCCTGGGCATTTATCACACTTCAGTTTTTGGAAAGTTTCCACACATTGCCATGTATTATTTGTGGCATCGTGTTCCAGCAAAAAGTCAATGAGCAGCGGGCTCTTGCAGTCAAAAGAAAAAGGTCAGCATGACTTTCCTAGAGCTGGCGTGCACAGCTTTGGAATTTTTCGGTGGAGGTGAACCTGCATGCTTCCATTGTTGGTTCTGACGCTTGCTCTCTGGCTCAAAATGATGGCATCATGTTTCATATCCTGCAATAATAAGGGACAGGAAATGATATTCTTAATCATGATACACCTCAGGTGCTGCAGTGATGTTGACATTCTGTTTAGCTTCCGCTCCTCCATCAAGCTATGGGGAATCCACTGCATAGCAATTTTTCAGAACTACAGATTGTTGGCATGAGTGGCATCGTGACTAATGCCCAACATGAGCCAAATGTCTTCCATCATCCACCATCAGTCTTCTCTGATGGATCTCATCCACTGCAGCAATGACAGAAGGGGTAATGACATGATGAGCCTGTCCTGGTTGACTGCTGCCTTTCAATGACACCTACCTTCTCGATATTGTTTATTCCATTCAAATATAAGCACGCGTGATATAACATATTCGCCATATTGAGCCGGCATTTGAGCATGAATTCTATTTCCTGACAGTCCTTCCACAATAAAAAAATACACTACAATATGCTATTCCTCTTTCCTGGCCTCCATAGCAATGGCAGACAGACACACAACTCACTGACCTCACTTCAAGCCGATCAACAGATAAATGACACAGCAGACACAGATAAATGACAAAGCATTCATGCTGTTCCTTCCTAATTCCCAATCAAGTGCGCTTCTATACACAAACCTACCTCCTGTGTTACCAAATTCCATGCCATGTTTGTTATATAGTCTGTCTTGTTTTCATTTGCCTGCCCCTTATATTTTCAAATTACTAAAACATGAAAACACATCATTAAACTGATGACAATAGCAATTGCCTAAACACTTTCTAAAGCATATTTTACATGGTTCTCTACAAAAGGTTTCTATCATAAAATTAGAGAGAGAAAATTCTTTAGTCTTACCTTTTCGCATTTGTAGCTTGAGACTTACATTCCTGTACACACTTTGCTATTTGCCTAAAGCAAAAAGAAAGGAAAAAATCGAAATTAATATGATGAAAAATGACACAGTGATTTTTAAATTTTGACGAAGTTTATACCAAATAGAAATGAATAATCTTTTTGTTATGGTAGCTTTCATTTAAATTTTATTCATGAATGAAGCTATGCATGCATAACGCACTATGAGTACTTCCTAGTTTAACAATTCTTCGATAGATGCACTCAAATTATGAATTCATTCGAAATACTTTGAAACTGAAGATATGTATCGGCCAAAAAATTACATAGGTAAACGATTAAATTTCGACTAAAGTGAAAACAAACAGGTTTCTTAAATAAAAATAATCAGACACAATTCAAAAGGGAAATGGTATCAAATAAACGTTTTTCTCTCCAAAATGCGTTTCTGAAGAAAAATAATGTATTTTTAATAGCTACAACTAAAAATATGAATTCGAATTTACACAAAGAGTTTTAATAAATGTAGTGGGATTTAATAAAATCTATGTCAGTCAACCTTTGTCTTACACTCAATACTGTTCAACTACTACTCATGAATTTCTAGTGCTACTGATGGCTTTCTATTATTACTGGCTACTGATACACAAAATTTCATACAACTTGTATATGAGTGATAATCGAAAACAACTGTCAATTGAAAATCGTAGTTTCTTACATCATTTCGTTTATGCATGCATTCTGAATAATACTAATAATCATAATAATAATGAACAAGACCTAGTAGTTAAACAAAATAACTCACTACGTACAGAAAAAATTCAAAGTAAGCTTCAGAATACCACATGCCTCACCATAGACAGCGTGACTATATGAGCAAACATGAAAGAGCAATTCCTACTGATTATTTACGAAACAAGGCTTATCTGAGATAGTTGCAGGAAAAAGAATATTTTTTTACTTTTATTTACTTCTCAGTAATTCACGAAATCAGGTATCAAATAGCTGTTAGGATGTGTAACTTGAAGCAAAATGACGAAAGCTGTGAAAAAGTTATTTTAACATCCCATGTGTTCCCAATTTACTTCTTAGACATCTTATTAACAACC
>KK115967.1:13151-49378 GCA_000611955.2 Stegodyphus mimosarum | reverse complement strand
ACAAAGCATTACAACGTTTACCACTAGCAGATAACCACCGATAACCATACACGCCTCGCTACAGCCGTCTATTTATTCAGATCCATCAGCCGTTCAGAGGGCGCTGCTCAGCATACGCATGCGCTACGGATTTGCAATTCTAATCATTTGCATATCATGCGCTACTTTGCATTTCCTGAAAATTTCAGCTCACTCGCGTAAGTCCTTCATGGTGTTGCAATTTTCACAAACGTGAGTGTATGTGCATACTGATTTCAGATATACTGCCGCAACATTTTCATTACTCCCACTTCCTCAATCACGTCACTCAGTAGTACATAAATGCTTTTTAAAAATGCATGATAATGCTATTGTTTAAATACGTACAGGGAATTAGAGTGCTTTTATATTTCTTCGTATAAACACTTCTCATGCCTTATTTCTGATTTTTATAATCCATTTTTGGGGTTTTAAACTAAACGGTAATTCTTAATTACGGAAATAAATCCCATCAGTACTATTTTTTCATACAGTGAATGCTGAAATATGAAAGTCTTAAAATCCAGTAAAAAAAAACACAAGTGGAATATTTGTACTGGTTTTCTCTCTAGATTTCAGCTGGCATCATAAAATACAACCGTTTTCTTTGCGAATGAAATATCAGGCATAGGAAAAACCATCACGTTTTCGAAAATAATAAAAACAAAACTTCAATAATCCTCGGAGAATTTAATATCATCAAGACAGAATTTATGGATACTGAAACATTATAATTTCCATTATTACAAAATACGCTAGAACTTATCAACATCACAACCTTTGACAAATCAATGGATACAAACGGGCGAAGACACACATATTTTGGAAACAAATTTTCCTAACGTAACTGATAGAAAATTCAAAATGACAGAGCAAAAATTATTTTTCTGCATCAGAAATTCAATCAGCAGTTAAAAAAATCATCTAGTAGTCTTGCAAGAATATTAGAAAGAATTTTCTAGGAATATACGTACGAATTTCCTGGACAAGAACAACTATCAAAATATAGTGAATGATTGAATTTTTGAAGTAGCCATACAATGCAGTATGTTTTCAAAATTTCACTTTTCACCCCATTTCTTTCCTGTTGCTCTCTAGAACTATGAGCAACGAGGCTCAACAATTTCATAATATTTATGATAAAACTGTCTATTTACAATAAATAATTGTATATTATTTTCCACTCAAAGAAATAATTTTAAAAATTGCTCATTTGTAATTGAAATAATTAAATGAGTTATTGCGTAAAATATGAAGATTTAACTAATCTTTTAGAAATATTTTTTAAAAAAATAAGAAATTCACAGGCGAATGGTTAACCGCCTCTCCTAATTTATCGAACCTTAGTCGATGACGGTGTCATTGACATCTACATATGAACATCCATGGCTTCGAAGGCTCTTGCAAATATCCTCAACAAAAAAATTGCAAATCCACCGTTAGCCTCATTAAACACAATAATAAAAGAAACGTATTTAAAAAATATGCATCTCATTTTAGGGTAAGAACAATTTGAACTACCAAGAATGCAGAAATACCATGATACGCACGTGTTTACTCATCTTAATGCAAACATTTATTCATCATAACCACACACACACACATACGCATACACATACACAAATTCTCCTCTACTTCCTTTCCCTCCCAGGAGGTGTTACTATTTAGTTGGCAGAACTCCCCGCCCCAAAAAGCACACCTGGTCGCCATAAATTCCTAGGCAAAAACTATGGAATCGTACGTAATCAATAGGAACGGTGAAGTCTGAATCCATGTGTCCTAAAATCTAGGAGCATTCAACGTGATAAAAAGCGCAGATTTGGTCTACTTTTTCCAATGTGCAAGATACTTATCCCTCTCTCCCTCTAAAAAGCACTTTTCATTCTTATTTCTATACTTCCCAGTATTACACAGGTAAACAAGAATTTGGATCTTATGACGAAGATTCAGAATTACTTTTAGATATAACAATTCACAATAAAGTGAATTTCGCAACAAAACTAGTCGCATGATTTTTTTTTTATTATTATTATTTTATTTGATTTTATCTTATTTTACTACCACATAGACAGTAAAAATAGACTTTTGTCTGCCTACCATCTGTATGAGAAATTCACTAGTACATTTAATTTCTACCAAGAACAATTCCTTTACATTAGTTATTTATCTTATTAGTATTTTGATGCAAGAGAACAAATTTTCGGCCTATTTGTCAGAATTGAAACTTCTTTTCTTCCTATGATTAATTCTTTTTATCTTTCAAAATGTGACATATATGATTCTTCCTCTTCCTTGAACATTTAAATGTAATAGTAAGACCATTCATTATTAGCCATAAATTAAATATTAATAAAAAAGAGGTATGATATATCACAAGAAATAATAGTTTATGCAATGTCTGAATACAGAAATACCGTAATAGTCTGATAGAGAAAATGATGGCATGGATAATTTTAATAACAGGTTAAAATAACAGTTTTTGAAGATAAATAATAAATAATAATATTTTTAGTCTCTAAATTCTTATAGTTATTACTTAACCAAGTTTCATTATATAATAAAAACATTATTATATTAATAATTATATTGATAAAAAAAGTTTCATTATATTAATAAAAAAGTTTGAAATAGTGTGAGAATTACCAGAATGTAATGCCGAGATACGAAAAGAATAAATGCATTTAAAAAACAGAACCGATTGAATGGCTCGATGCAAAATTGCCATAAACTTCTGAATTGTAAACAAAAGCACGATATCTCAAAAATGAGGGGAACGAAGTATAATGAATAATGTGTATCTGTCCTTTATATTACTGTATAAGTATCAAATTCCGGCCAAATTTTATTATTGGAGTCTGCCTTATTATGTATATGAAAATTATGAAGGAATAGAATAATAAGATCTTCGCCAAAAAGTCACCGCCCACCAGCGGTCGAGTAGCTAAGACCACTGAACATTGGTAGTGCAGTCAAAGTTCATATCCGGCGAATGGGAGAATATTTTCGTGGTCTTCCACGCGTGTAAGTTAATTTCCCTTAAAAAGTCTTTCACAAAAGCATCTTTTTCCTTAAGCAGATAACCCTCGTATACTTTGCCTTATAATCTAAAAAATAAAATAAAATTCACTTTTGAAAGAACTGAACCAGATGCTGAGAACTTTGAAGCATCGAACCAGAAATATATTTTCTAAGAAAAGCTTAATTAGTAAGTCATTATCAAACAATTCAAACTTAGAAGTGTAATTCAATAAAATATCTGAAAATTATTTCAAATATCTACAGTATTAAGGAGTTGAATGGAGAAATTTTCTTCAAGTAATAGGAATAATATATATAAATAGGCACGGTGTAATAATTTTTGTTGATAAAACCCACAAAAAGCCGTGATTTGTGACTATCTTCCTAATACTAACTTTCGTTAATAATTTTAACTGCCGTAATTTGAAATAAAACTGTAATATGGAAAAGTAAATATCTGACTATGTAAAATACTCGGCATAATAAATAAAGATTTCTCATTCCAGCAGCATTAACAGCTATAAGATCACATGTTCATTATAGAGCAAATGGTACACACGCGGTCATTTTGATCGTGTATGTATTTTAAATATTTTTTTACCTATTTTACTATTTAAAAAACATCGAAAGGCAATAGAAAATTAAAAAACATTTAAATTAACAAACAAAGATTATTAAACATGACTGCTAATAAATGTATTACGATTTTGAAACTTTTACAAAAGCAGAAAACTTCTTGTTACCAAAAAACGCATATTATATATTGTTGTAATATAAAGTTTACAAATTCCCTCAGTTCCTTTGCTCAACCAAGGTTGGAAAATCAGAACGTAAAAATTTCCATTGGTCAAACTGACCGAAGTATACTTATAGGTGTTAAACGATAGAATAAATACCTACGATGTTCTTTTCCTCCGTTACAGTCCCCATTTACCAATCTTCAGCAAATAAGAAAAAATATTAAAAAAATAAATCTCAAATACCAACTGATGGAGTCAATTTTTGAAAAGCGACCAGTTATACAACCTGTGAAAAAATTTAGGAGTGATTAAAATTTAAACTGCACAAGTAAACAATTTACAGTGGTGCCTGAACTAAAATGTGATGCATGATGATTCGTGATCAGTTTCATTTGACTGTCTGGGTACTGACAATCAATCACCAATGACTTTTTAGTTACAGAAAGACGCAAGAAATTAAAAACGTTCCTATAATGTGCTCTGTTGGTATGGTCAGTTCCAAGCTGAAAAGCAGATTCGGGTTCGATTGCTGCAAAAGAACACTTGATTTTTCAGTATTTCCTGCTCCAAAAAAATGCGATGACTCTGCCATGTCATAAAATAATAAATACATTTGAACGGATAAAAAGAAATTAAGATTTAACCAAAGATTTCGATAAAAATTTCTTTTAAAATAAGTATTTGCTTTGGTTTTTTTACATCTGAAACCAACTTTCTATTTTTCCACATCCATTAACATTTTAAGATACTCCCTCTCCCTGGAAAGCCTATCAACACGATATGAGAAAACAGAATTTTTATTTTCAGATGCTTAATTAGAGTACTGTCTTCTAAAATAATTCATCTTATTACTATTCGGAACTGTCTGTTTTTGACGCGCGGTAATCTCTCATGTGATTTTTTGTTTAATATAATAGTCAGAAAAATCTTATAAACATTTTGTTTTATTTTTCCCAAATTACATTATCCGTCATGCATGTTTAACTATCTACTGTTGAGTACAATTTCCAAACAAGGATAGCATCTTGAATGGATTTTACAGCTGAAAAAAAATTAGCGCTTAGTCCTACGCAAGATTCGCCGTTTATATTTACTCAACCAGCTGAGATGATGGCGCAATTCCAGCCAGTGAACAAACACATCCCAATGTAGCAAGCTAATAAATTCGGCTTGTAAGAAGGTTAATGAGAAGCGTTGAAGAAGATGGGGTTCCCCGCAGATATTTTAAGGCCAAACCAGAGAACGGAAATGAGATTTAGGAAACATCAAGGAAGATTCAAATCTAATGATTCTCGAAGACCAAGTACACTGTAAACTGGTGTATCCTGAACCAAACGGCGATAATAATATTACATATTGGCCGAATTTGTCAGTTTTTATGAAGCTGTTAATAATCTTACCTTTAAATGTCATTATTTTTTTATTCAATAAAATAGGGCAGGAGTGTTTTTTTAGTCCAAAGGGATTTAGTCCCGAAGGACTATTACTTTCGTTTTGCGATTTTGCGTTGAATCACTCTGAATGCCCGTTTCACTTTTCAAATTGTTGCCACTAAATGTTATCGCTCTGCATTAAATTTTAAAAAATAAAAAATCTGCATAAATGTATGCATGTTTCTCGCATTGTGATAAAACCTAGAGCCATCGAATTTTGAATGACGTAATCCTACTGCGAATATGGGCATCTGGAAGCCCTAATTTTGAATTTGAAATTTGCTTTATTATCGATTTTATGTTTTGTAACATTTCAACGAATTTCTGATTAACAAACTAAATGATTTCAAAGCGAGCAATGGCAACACTGTACGGAAAAAGAAAAACATTTTTATCTCCAGCGCACGAGACTTACGGAAATTCTAAAGATATGTTCATTTTAAAATGATTTTGCGATATTGATTTTGAACTGAATTTTATGGTTTGAGTACGTAGTACATGATATTTAATAAAAAAAGGTAGCACACGAAACGTTAAAAAAACGCGCCTTTGGACGTAATTTAAAATCTGAAATCTTTCAGATTTTTTTTTTTTTTTTTTTTTTTTTTTTTTAAAGACCAAAAGAGCTATTAGACTCAAAGCACGATCTTGCGCTGTTTCACTTTTCAATTCGAATCTGTTGCTATTGTTGGTATTCGGAAAAACGTAAGATGTTCTTTCATGCTTAATCAGTTTGTTACTAATTAACAAACTAAACTATTTAAAAGCAATGGATGCAGTTATTTATTTATTTTATTTATTTATTTATTTTTTTACTTTTAATCTGATTGATTTGAACAATAATATATCTAATTCATGATATATCTAACAAAAAATATTCAATATTTTTATAAAATTGCATATTGCACAGTTGTTCGCTTTTTAAATATACGGAAAATGTATAACGTTCCCACGTTAGTCTAAATGCATATTCATCTAATATCCCGCAAAATGTTTCACTATACCAGCTGGGCCATGTCTGATGATAATCTCTAGTGACAAAGCAAATTAAACTTTAAAAGAGCTCTTTTGAGCGATCGTTAAAATCGAAAAACCTTTCAGACTTTTATTTCACTTTAACCTTTAATCCGCATTCTTACCTTTTTCTCAGAAATTATAAAGCTAGGCATAAGAAATTTTACGATAATTGCAGTTTTTATACATTAAAAACCAACCTTGTTTTTTCAGTTAAAAAAAAAAAGTTAATATTCCCCTCCTTAAACATTTCATCGCATTTAATTTTCTTAAATGAATATTCCTTAATAAATCCTAAATTATATTACGTAAATGCTAGAACTGAAAAACAGTGGATTATAAAATTTTTTGAGGCATGTTTTTGGAAGGTAAGTAAAAAAACAAACTTGAACTTTAAAAGCGGGTCGTCAGGAATTTTCAGAAAAATATATCAGCCTGTTATGAAAAACTACAAATAATAATTTAAGAAAATTATGATTTATAAAAAGCATTAATTATAGCCATCGCATCACGATGCGTACAAGTTTGCCTTCAGTAACTTATTCTTTTGCTTGGCATTTGTATAGTATAAACTTTACGCTGTATATCGTCTACATTCACGAAATTGGAAAAATGCGGCACAAATTATAAGTTCTTTTGGATCAACTTACGTATGCGAATCCCCCTCCCAAAAAAAGGTAATTCACGAAACAAATCACGTCTTTAACAGGCAAAACACGCCACTGATTATAGTAAATATAATATCATTCAATTGTTTAATGATTATTATTGTTATAATTATTTGTGTACAGTTATAAATGTTTAACAGTTCTACTGTAAATTTATGAACAACAATAAAAAAGTATAATAATAATGTATTCCGTTTTTAAAATTTTCACCAAAAAATTACACATATGCATAATGTAGTCCGTTAGAATAAAATGCATTTCCAAAGCGGTCCACAGTCTTTTCAGCTGGATAGGCTGATCTACATATTCCTAGTCGAGTTGCTTTCTTATTTTTGTGGTGATTTGAACTGATTTCAGTTTTGGTTAATGAATGACACTTTTTTTTAATAATTCATACATTTAAAGCAGAACAGAATATCAAAGATTCCTGACATTAAAATGAAATACACAGTACAAAAAAAGGAAGAAGGGTAAAAGAAACTAATTAGTGCATTAATTCAAATGGTATTACTTACAGGTTCTCTGATATTAGGGTTTTTTTATTTTTTCCCTTCCTCATTCTACTATATTAAATGAAAAATGCAATTACTATAATCAATCAATACAAGTTCACCTGATCATGCCTCATCGTCTAATACCTTGAAGTCTACGGTGACCTAACATGAAAGCATTTCTTAAATACTCCTTTACTTCGTATAATTTTATAGAAAGTACAAAACGAGAATTACGTTAGCAATTATAAATTACTCCTAAATTCAGATGTAAAATGTAGAACATATACAGGGTGATCAAAAAGTCAGTATAAATTTGAAAACTTAATAAATCACGGAATAATGTAGATAGAGAGGTAAAAATTGACACACATACTTAGAATGACATGGGGTTAGTGGCCGACCGAGCACAAGGCTTAATGCTGCTGAGACAGTTCAGGAAGAAATGGAGACTGTAGCGGGTTCGTCTATGCACGGGGAAATCAGTGCTCGTGGTGTCGCACGGCGCACCGGCATTCCATACACTACTGTTTGGTTGGCACTTAGGCGTACCCTCCGATGCTATCCTTACAAAATCCATAGGCATCATGAACTGTTACCTGGCGATTTAGTGAAGCGGATGGCATTTGAGGTGTGGGCGTTTCAAAAGATGGCGATTGGTTGAGTAACGTGTTGTGGTCCGATGAAGCTCATTTCACGCTCCGAGGGTCTGTCAACGCCCACAAGTGCAGAATTTGCACTACGGAAAATCCTAGAACTGTCGTGGAAACTCCATTGCACGACGAGAAAGTCACGGTATGCGTTGGATTTACCACATCTACTGTTATCGGGCCTTTTTTCTTCAAGGAAATGCGTGATTCTGGTTTTGTAACTGCTACCGTGACGGCTGAGAGGTACGCCGATATGTTAAAGAATCGCATCGTCCCCAGCCTGGCTGATAAACACCTGCAGGAACGTACGATTTTTATGCAGGATGGCCCTCCACCCCATATTGCTAGACGCGTGAAAGATCTCTTGCGCGCGTCGTTTGGTGATGATCGTGTGCTCAGCCACCACTTTCGTCATGCTTGGCCTCCCAGGTCCCCAGACCTCAGTCCGTGCGATTATTGGCTTTGGGGTTACCTGAAGTCGCAAGTGTATCGTGATCGACCGACATCTCTAGGGATGCTGAATCGCCAATGCCTCACCATAACTCCGGACATGCTTTACAGTGCTGTTCGCAACATTATTCCTCGACTACAGCTATTGTTGAGGAATGATGTTGAACATATTGAGCATTTCCTGTAAAGAACATCATCTTTGCTTTGTCTTAATTTGTAATGCTAATTAATGCTTTTCTGATTAGATTATTGCTTTTCTAATTATTGCTTTTCTAATAAAACCCCATGTCATTCTAAGTATGTGTGTCAATTTTTACCTCTCTATCTACATTATTCCGTGATTTATTAAGTTTTCAAATTTATACTGACTTTTTGATCACCCGGTATTTATGCTACAGCAATGAATCTGCAAATAATGTGATATCAAACGAAACGAATGTGTCATAAATAAAACGCTCCCAATAAACCTTTTACTGTTGCTAGTTCATGGAAAGACAGCTAATGTAAAGAATGAGTAGAAATAAACTGAAATCAAATAAATCTTTGCAGCTAACCCTTTACATGAATGGGAATGAGGCTCTAGTCGGCCATTTTTGACATTCAGTGCAAAGACGTATAATTATTTGAATTCACACCACCATTTTGTTTTCGCCTCCAGCCAGGCAAAAGTACTCAAAGAATATTTATGGAATAATATTGCAACTGTTTTAGATGATATCAAAAATTGCACTAAATATAGCGATGTGACAGAAAATAAAAGCAATGGAATACCAAGCAGCATATGTTCTAATTAGTTTTGATGTGCAAATCGACATAAAGCGGCTGATACGATTTAATTTTTTGCTGAGTTTTGTGAGCGTTAATATTGCAAAAGAGTAAAACATATGTAAAAAAAATACAAGGATCACATCTCAACGGCACCGCTTCTCTCATTTCGGAAGTACTGCAAAATCCTTTCAAAGCGAGTTTAAGGTGTCCAAATTCACTATAATCGACGGAAGATCAGGTCAAGGGAAAATAAATCAGTTTTTGAACGGTAACAGTGTTTACAATAGCCATGCGGAAATATACGTTTAGGACATTAAAGGAACCCCTACAACCAACACCTTCTTAAACAGAAAAGGGTGTTGAGTCTGTTTAAGATGTTTCTATAACCCAAATCTTGCTTCCTACGTGGCTGACTACGACAGAGAAATCCTTATAGTTCGTTCCGGCTCGCTTCCGCAGACAAACCGGGTGTGCGATGTCTTTGTGATTTATTTCACGTATAACGTAATATGAGCCGGTTTCCCTCAGAAAGTACTCCAAGGAAATATCACTCCTAAGACAGACAATCTCGCATAAATTAATTAACCAAACCAACCTTTCAATTAGTGTCTATCCATACCTCCCACGGAAACAATTGCAGAGCACTGCACCCTAAGATAGTGACATAATCAAATTTATTCTTTGTTCTTCTCTGACTGAATTAAAAAGCTGCTACAACGGTTAGAAAAATGTATTTCAGATAGAAATAAACTTTTTCCCATGATCCCTACAACTGAAAGCCGGAAACTAGATGTTTAAAGATAGACATTACAACTTCCACAAACGGCGATATGAAAAATTTCTGGTAAATTCCCAGAGCACAGAAAGGATGGCCATTAAGGAAGTTGTTGCGTCTAACGCGTCTACGGGTATGAGAACTGAAATCTATGTTTATTGCGTAGATATTGTGAAAAAAGAAACTCCTAATAAAGAATAAAATGAATACAAATTAAAATACTATGACAATGAACAATATTTCTTTATTATTAAAACTTCACTTGCCACATCAGTTTTATGCGTTTTAATTAAAAACACTAATTATGAGTGTTATTGCACATTTCAGAATAAAATTTAACGTTTTTCCAATAAACTACTCCTTCATTTCATTTAGTTTTAAAATGATTTAAAATCATACAGTTAGCTAGATTACTTTTGCAAGGGACCATATCCATAGACAAAAGATTATTGACTACAAGCTGTATAAATTTTAGAGATGGCATATAACAAATAATATAGTTTGTGGCTCAATGATCCCAGCCGATTTCGGCCGCACCTCTGAGCGAATTTTGCTCATTTATTACCGAATACTATCTGACCATGACATAATCCCAGCTGCGTTGCGACACCAAGAAGTCTGTCTCTTAACAGTTCCTTCTGAACGTTCTATACTTTTATCAAAATATTTTAAATAAGAATGTCAGAATATATATATTACACATACGGCTGCCAATGTATTTTACTACATGCTCAAAATATTCATTGTTTGTCATTATCAGCTTGTTTTCATAGACATAACAATCGCGGTTTTTTCACCCTCTGCTTTAATTTTATACTCAAATATTTAAAAATGTTCATTTTCAAATCATAATCCTACGGCATACTTGCCAACCTACGACACTCAAAAATCGGGAAATTTATTTTCAACGACAAAAAGATTTTTAAATGATAAAAATATATTTTTTAATAATGAATTAACTTCAAATCGTTACTAATTAATGTCTGAAAGTTCAGTTACTAATTCTTAAATGCAAACAGTATAACATTCTGCATTAATAACTTTTTGATCCTTTGTTTCCACAGAAAAAGTAACTTTTCGTTTTTTTCAATAGAACTCATGCTGTCCCTGTGTTTTTGTGTACGAACATGTTTGAGAACATCGGCCCTTCCTCCGTGCGAAATCGGAAAATCGCAATCACAAACGGTATACATCGCAAATGCATTACATTTGCTTGAGAAAATATTAGAAGAAAAGTCATCTGTGTACGATTTTTGAAAAGTACCTGAGTATTTTACCTTTTTCACAGACATAACTAATGTGAAATATCGGAATTTTTAAAATTATGTCTCGAAAGCAAGAACGTTTACACAGGTTAGCGACAAGATGAACGAAATAACAATCTAGATCTTTCTTTGTGATCATTGGTTAATATATGCCAGATGACACCCAATGGCCCTTGATGCTCATTGGAGAAATGGAACTTGACGTTTTCGGACACGTGCTCTCACTCACAAAGCAGAAACGAGCCATAATTTCTCACTGATGAAACTAATTTGGTTTTCTATATAGTCTAGAGAAAAACCAGGTGCTTTCAGACACCCCAAATCACTTTTTTGGGGCTGCAAATAACGAAGTCAAGCTACATGAAAATCGTGAGAAATTTTAAGAATAAGAGAAAGTCGGGAGAAATATATTGTAAACCGGGTTGGCGGGAGAACGATCAGAAATCGGGAGAGTTGGCAACTCTGCTACGGTATAGACATTTTTTTTGCTTCTTCTTTTTGATAAATTTGATTACTTTCATCTTTAAGACTGCCTCTCACCTTAATATAACTGACGCTGCAAGTTCACCTAGCATTCCAATCAGATCAGTTCTTATCCCGATATAATGAAATCTAACACTTAATTCTTAAGTCTAGAGTAGAAAATTTGAGACCACTTTTACTCCTCTTTGACACATTTAATTTAACTGAGATTAGGAAGTTACATATATCACATAGTTATACGACACGGTAGTTTAAACTAACGTTAATGTAAAAATATTATTAATGAGTGGCATCAGATTCTCTTGCTAGCACCGTTTACATCTATTATAATAACGTTTCATCTTTCGCTAAACTGTATAAATATTAAATACGAATGAACTGTTCTTGAAATACATTTTGTTATCTGAATTTTTGTCATAAAATGCTCAAAGAAACAGGTTTAGCTGGGTATATGCATGCGTATGTGAGTTTAATATACAGTTTTTCACATATTCCGTGAATAGGTCATCAGTGGTTAAGTACACTATTACGTTTAAAAAGACTGCATTCATATGTCCTTCTCCCATTCCTCAACTGGTGAACTAAAATATCCATACTGCAAGCCTGTAAACTAAATGTTGCGGTATTTTGAAAATAAAAAAGTTCTCACGCTGTACCGAACAGTTATAATTAAATGGTTAAAAAAGGGGGTAGAAATAAACCACACGCCAATCTCCAAATGGACCACTCTGAAATCATGTTTTCAGATGAAACGTTTCGGTACGCGTACTTAGAAATACAAAAACATCTTCACATCTAAGTAATAATTAAATCACAGTACAGCAAAAATGTTAACAAAAATTTTTATTTTTTTAAAAAATAAAAATTCGAATAGTCACTGTCAAGTGAACAAACAAAAACTGATTATCACCACTACACGTATCACATCATTTTTTTCGTTAGCAATTCAATAAATAATTTTACATTTACTGTCAAAGCACTCGAACAAAAATGGTAGAAATGGGATTCACAGAAGGCTAGTAGAGCAATGAACTATCAGGAAAACGGGCAAGAGCTAACTTCCCAGAGCTTTTCTCCTCCGCCATAAGGTGGCCTGTCCATCATCTCGGAATGTCATCGACCGAATACATAATGACACCGGACTCTACATTCGTTGACTCTTCAAGGACGCTAGGTTCGTTGACGTTGCCCCACCTGTTTTCGCATAAGAAAGTCTGCATGCATTTCATTATTGGTGAATGAGGAAAACAGTTTATTCAGCCAGCATCTTACACATAAACATCGCATTAATTTAACAACCACAGACTGAAAAAGAATGAGCTGGTGATGCCGTTAGTATTAAGACTATAAATATAGCACTTATGAACTATAATCTGACATAGTATAAGACTGACCAAAAGCGCTCTCAGCCACTTCGTATGTCAAAAGTTTTGCAAATAGTAAGTCTTTTCTCTCAGTGTTGCAGAATCAAATCCCGCAGAATCGAATTCTTTAACTGTTTCGATTAGATCGCAATAGATGAAAATCCCAAACTGGAAGGTCCAAAGAATATGGTCGCTATTTTAACTCTAAATTTTTACAGCATCATTTCGGCAACATATGGACTGACGTTGCCATGATGTACGATGCTGTCCTTTCTAATAACTAAAATCGAACTTCTTGATGCATTTGCGTACTGAGTTTGGTAAGCTGCTCACAATTCTTTTGCGCCATTATTGCATTGCCCGACAGAAAAATTTCGAACAGAACGGTTCCCCTGCAAACCCAGAAATAATTCGCAAACTTCTGTTAGGGGTTCTGCAATTTCGCCTGTATATTTTCAATTCGTTTTTTATTGCATATCTTGCAAATGACCCACTTCTCATTTATAACGATCGACCCCCAAAAAGGTTCTTTTTTATGATAGCGAGCAGGGACACGGTACAGCCTATTACTTTTCGTCAAACAAATCTATTAAATCCGTTTTTTTACTGGACAAGGAGCAGAAGCACATTTCGAATATACATCTCAAATGTTTTGTGTTACATTCAATTCTCACTTCTTTCCGAAATTTCCTAACATTGTGATCGGAACTTTTATTCAACCATTTTGATAAAAGTCGACTCGCGTATATATCGGCATTGTCAATAATGCCTGCCTTCAGAAAGACTCACGATATTCCTACTTATCCACTACTACTATCCACTATACTACTTATCCGCTGCTGGCCTATGCGATTCGAGGAGTGAAGTCGCTGAACACTGGTAGTTCGGTCCAGGTTCGAGTCCCGCGATAGGGTTGGCTGCATGGGCGCTTTCGTGGTTTTCCACATGTGTAAAGTGTATACGAGACAGATCCCTTATAAAATCCTCCACGAAGGCATCCCTTCCCTCAGGCAGATGGCTTTGCCGTAATCACATAAACCAAACCAAAACTTATATCGCATACTCACGAAAAAAGTACCAATCCTGCTTTACTATTATGCTTAAACCACCTAACAGATTGCCCTTTCTTTTGAATTTTTAAAATGTTTCATGAAATTATGCATAATTCTGTACATTAAAGTACCTTTAAGATAACTTCATCTACATATTATTCAAGTTCATAAACTATAACTATCTGATAGAATGCAATTTTTTAATTAAAATAAATTTTGGTTTCTTAATTAAATTTAAGGAAACAATTTTTTTATGATTTTGTTCGATGACATCTTTGAAAACAACGCGTCTTTTAACCTTATTATCATATTTTTTTTTTTTTTTTTTACTTTTTGTGCTGAATGTTTACTAAATTTTGGTTTCTTTAAAGAAAACATCATATATTTTAACAGACTCTTAAGAATAAAGTTTCATCTGATTTCATACTGTAACTTTTACTGCCCCAAAATTTTATTGAAATTTTATGCGCTGTAATCATAACAGTGCTGGCATATTTGTGTAATTCTGCGTTTTTCATAAAGGCGCCCATTCTGTTATAAAAGGTTCTGCAAAAGCGCCCTCTCGGACTTTTATTCGTTTTCCAGTATCAGCAGCTTTATATAAATGCAGTGATTTTGCATAAAGGTGCTGCGATTTATTTGATCCCTCTGTTTAATAAATGTAACCATGTTAGCAAATTAAACCCCTTCCTGCATGATGATTCCCCGCCATTATGCAAGATGGTGTAAGCACCTATCTGAAGGTTCCTAGAGTTTCTACTTAAAAAAAGAGTTGTCATAAAAATGTCAGAACTTTAATGCCAGGTCACTGTTGTACAGACTGGCATACGCTCGGCAGCCTTCATAAAGATACACTACTACGAGAAAGGTCATTTGTAACGTGCGATACGAAGCATACATATCAGACGCAGCTGTCGACACGTTCTGTTCATTCGCTCACCAAAAGACAACGGATTTCAATCTACATGAATCACCCTGCATTAGAACAATGTTTTAAATTTCAAAAATTTGGGATGGGTAGAGATGGAATTATCGGGCAGCAAATCATTTGACTAATCGATATATGGGTAAACCAGGGTCTACTCTAATTTAATACCTTATTTCCGCTTTACGGGAGAGAAAAAAATTAATCTTAAAGAAAATCATAAAGGACCATGAATATTTTCGAACAGAGATAATAATGACGGTCCACACAAAGAGGAACAGACACCGGTTGTGGCATTTCGAGGTTAACGGGTTTCGGACAAAGGAAAGTGAAAGCGAAGAGGGAGTGAAATAAAAACAAAAATTAAAGTAATTATTTTATATTTATTTACTTTTGACCAACCCATTCAGAACGCAAATGCTTTCTACAATCATTGGTTTCACAAAAGGAAATGGCACCGAGGTCACACAACGCCAAAACAATAGGTTCGTAAATAGTGTCTGCTCTTAGAGAAAACAAACACACCTGTTCCGATGCTCATTCATAGCCAGAATTCCTAGCTTGTGACTTATGGCATTCTTGTTCGCTGATTTCACTTAAATCAGAGATCTTGCTAGAAAAGAAAACTTAAGTTATAAATTAAATGATTTTAAACAAATAATTACTATTGGGAGAAGATCGATATGTCTTTCTTTGCCTCGGTTACAGAGCGTACTTCTTAAATCCATAATAAAACTGTAACACAGCATTCTAAGGAAGGCCGGCCACATTAGAGATGCACAGAATTCAAGGTACCAAGATGCCTCAGCCGAACTGGCTCCACCGTAAAAACAAAGCCTCGGCCTCCCACATCACGACTAGTAAAAGGATGCGCTCGCAACGAATGAATGCCATATAAGCCTCTCCTATCGCGAAAAATTCAATTAACTGAGCATTTCCCTTCACTGAATTTAAAACATTTCCATACAGCAATTTTTTTAACTTTCTTCTGATTAATTACTTTTAATTAGCTTTCAAATTTTTAAGTTGTTCCTAAATTTTTTACGGCGATGAAGGATGCGCAGGTGGCTCAGAAAAAGTAAAGTTTGGTTTGGTTTATTTGATGACGGCAAAGAACTCCGGGGGCTACTGCGCAAAGGGAGGGATGTCTTCGTGGACCTAATTTTAACGGAAACTGGCTTGTACACAGTCCAGTCACATTAATGTGACCACCACGTACTTTCCATGTCAGAGTTAAATAACCAATCACAGAAGGCAGGTGGCAGCACAGTGCAGTTGAGCGTATATAAAGGGTGTGTGAGGGCTTCGGAAAACATTGCAATCGTTGGCGTAATGCAGAAACGAAGCGATTTATCCGACTTCCAAAAGGGCATGATCATTGGCTTTCGGGCCAAGGGTGGAAGCATTTCCGAAACGGCTGAGTTTGTGAACTGTTCGCGTGCCGCCGTGGTAAAAGTGTACCGTGCATGGCAAAATGGGACTGTCCAAAATCAGCGACGTGGCAAATGTGGTGCACCACGGGCCATAGATGACAGAGGCGAACGACGGTTGCGGAGATGCGTTCGGGCAGATAGACGGGCTACCGTTGAGCAACTGACCACCAAAATGAACCAAGGGGCTACCAAAAGTGTCTCCCAAAGTACTATTCAGCGAACATTGCTGCGTCTGGGCCTCCGAAGCAGACGCCTGGTTCGTGCACCTATGCTGACTGCTGTTCATCGACGGCGAAGGCTAGAATTTGCACGCCAGTACAGCAGCTGGACGTCCACTGAGTGGCGACAGGTTGCGTTTTCGGATGAATCGCGTTTTATGCTCCATCGGACAGATGGACGTTGGCGTATAAGGCGTGAAACCTCTGAAAGGAACCACCCTGCAACCATTGCCGGAACGGTCCAAGCTGGAGGCGGGAGCATTATGGTCTGGGGAATGTTTTCCTGGCATTCTCTAGGTTCACTGATCATTGTGGAAGGCACAATGGATCAATACAAGTACGCATCTGTCCTTGCGGACCATGTTCACCCCTACATGCGCATTGTTTTTCCTCAGGATGATGGCATCTTCCAGCAGGACAATGCGAGGTGCCATACAGCTGCCAGTGTATGTGCGTGGTTCGAAGAGCACCAGGATGAGTTTACCGTCCTCCCCTGGCCAGCAAACTCACCTGACTTAAACCCAATCGAGCATCTGTGAGACCATCTCGATCGAGTTGTTCGCGCCATGGATCCTCAACCGCGTAATCTAGCGCAGCTGGCCACGGCATTAGAGTCGGCATGGCTCAACATCCCAGAGAACACCTTCAGGGACCTATGTGACTCTCTTCCTGCACGTCTCGCAGCAGTTCGCTCTGCGAAAGGTGGTTATTCTGGCTTTTGACAGATGGTCACATTAATGTGACTGGACTGTGTATATACGTTACACATGGGGAAAGCCACGAAAACCCCCATGCAGCCAGCCTGTTCGCGGGATCCGAACCTCGAACCGAATTACCAGTGTTCAGCGACTTTACCGCTCGGCGCTGATTAGATTTATTTTATTTTACAAACTGAACGAAAAACTCATGCTCTACACATCGAAATTGTAATACTACTGACGTACTACATACATGGTGCATGAGGATTGCTCTTCCTCCGTCTATAGAAGAAGAAAAAGGAGAGGGTGAACAAATATTTGAAATTTAACTCGTTCCTGATATGGATACTACACATATTGACAGTAACAATAATACGTGTAATATGAATCTGAGTCCTGAGCTTCGAAATTTCAATTTGAAATTCTCATAAATGAAACATGCAGCTCTAAAAGAAACCTTTCAGACAAGTCAGAATGGGGTTCACTAAAAAATAATCAGAGTTGGATACCGTCTTTTTCGATCGATTCTGCATATACAGCGATTCCAAAATCTGAGGATACAGTTCTTACGCACATTTCAATTAAGTGGAAAACAGAGCAGCAAATATAAAATAAGAAAACTTTGATTATTATGTATAAATGCTCAGACATTTAATATTCAATATATAAAATTAAATACAAGTATTAATTTACACACATGATTATTTAGGAGCTTCTAAACACTATTAGAAGTTTTTGTGCCAAAAAATGGGAAATCACATCAGAAAAATCCTTTAAACTATAAGGTATTTCTCCCACCTTCTTCAGATGCCTTCATGGTGTAGTGGTCAGCACGCTGGGTACGTATTCTAGAGGTTCGTGGCTCGAGTCCCGGCGAAGGCATTACTCATTTCTTCATATCTCCTGCTTCTAAATAACCTAATGTCTCTACACAACTATCAGTAATTTTCAAAATTCAAGTCAATAAAAGTGAATTTTTATTTTACTTTTGTGAAAAACCTATAAAAGTACTTCTCTTGGTGAACTTGAAATGAAAATTAACTACATCAACATCAGATTTTGAAACAGTACTGATGCAAGAAAAGATGTAAGGGAAGTTCTATAAGTTTAACATTCAATAGTGTGGTCTGCAGTATTATGTATAAAAGTAATAATATTTATAAATTATTGCGAATAAAGACACAAACACTTAACATGACAATAATATTTTCTAAAAAATAAAATATCTAATCAACATTCATAATTTGATAAATTTTTTGATAATGTGAAAAATATAATAAGCAACATGAATATTTCAAAGAGATTTCAGAAGAAAAATTTAGAAGGGATTATTTCCTGAATGAGCAGAATATAGCCAACTTGTAATTTTAATAAATATTTGCAAATTTGCTGCACTTAGCTGATAGAGATTTTCTAACGGGCACAGCTAAAGCAGAAATTTTAAAAACATTTTTAGCAGTTTTTAAAATTTTTGAAATTTGTAAAGAAAACGCGTCCCAACTTGCAAACCGTTTAATAATTTTTTTTTAATTATATATATATATTTCTACTGAACAGAAATGTCTGAGGCCTCAAAATATTTCTTGCATCCGGGTCCTTTTATGGAGAAGGCGACCCTGAATCTTATAATTCTGATTATTATTTATATCAAATAGGCTACATTTTAGTAAAAAACTGTAATCTCCTGCTATCATCACGGCAGAATGTAGTTTACGACCTTGAACTTAACCGTTTCCGTCCGAATTCAGCGTAATCGGGGATCTTAAAAGATATGCCTTTGTAAAAACCTCGCGAGCGCCATTCAAAAATAAGGAAAAATTGCCCAAATCGATCACAAAATACATTTAAACACGAGATCTAAAAAACCGTCAGTACGTACGAAAGATTCGAAGCTGTTATTCCTGCGTGTTATTTCTTTCCATTTACATTATTTCATTTTATGCAAAATTCTATTTAAAAGAATAGTTCGAAAAGTTACATAATTCTATATGGTGTAACAATTAAATAAAAATACAAAGATTACATTTAGGCATTTATTTATTTATACCAGCCTTTTGATGTATGTATTGATGTAAAACAAAACAAAATTTTTTACTAAAAAATATGAAACCGCTTTTAACCGTTAAACATTTGGATAGAGGAAAAAAAAAAAGATCGGTTCTATAGGATAAATTTGTGCTTAAGTCTCCTCTAGCACTGTGGATGTCGGCTTACGCTAGTCACGATTATTATTACTATAAACGTTTCGACTTCTGATATTCAGCTTAGGATGAGCTTCTCAGAAAGTTACTCCATCACAAATCGAAAAACACTTAGTTGAATTACTAAATTAGTTGAATTTCCCAGATTAAATTAACTTCGCCATGAAGAACAGAGTGTAACTGAACACAGTGTCCGTTTCCTGATCGTCCTGTTCTGAATAGCTAAATCATACAAAAATACATCGCAAAAAAAAAAAAAAACCTTATTCTGAATATATATGACATGCAATAACAATATGAACTCGAAATGCAATCAGGTCTGGTTTGTTCTATTTTATTTGGTTACAGCAAAACACTCGAGGGTTATTTGCCTAAATGCTATGAGGAATTTGTAAATTTAAGTAAAACATCAAAAGCTATTACAGAACTCCTTTCTAAAAAAATTTTAAATTGTTCTCTGAAATGCAAGCATGATGTGATCCACGTGTGAAGCCAGCTGTAAACAGAATGTGGAAACTCGCAAGGCAAACAATTACTCGATTCCCCAGTAAAAAAAAAACTGTACAAGAGAAAATGCACAAGAAGGTCATGCGCTTTCTTGTCTGGAAAGAGCGTGGGGTACTGGTACAATCGGAAAGTTGGCTTGTTCTCGATAACGACGAGAAATAAAAAATATGATTAAGCAACGCACCATTAACAACAGCTGCGCCAGCGGTCGTTGTTCTATGGAGGAGACAACGCAGACAATTTAGAGAAAAAGATATCTGTGCCACCGGATCTTGCGGTGGAAGAACTCCAATGATGCAATCAGGGAACTCATAAAACCGAAACCTAGATTCAAGAGGGAAAATTTAAATAAAAATTGAACCACATGGTGAATTAAACTTGAAAGCAAAAGTACAGAAACTTTTCTTACAGTACAGCGAGGAAGGGATCTTACAGTACAGCGAGGAAGGGAATATTCTCTTTCAGTAGCACTAAATTATCAAACTTTTCTCCCTGCTCAGCTACATATTTTTAATATTATTATCACACGCAAGCATAATGTATTGTTACGTGCGTACGGGTTCGTTATATATTGAATGCACAAGTCGTTAAAAAGTTAACAAAAATTTATTCTTCCACAACAAATAAATTAAAATGCTGAAATATTTCTTCACAGATCTTCGCACAATATCACAATATCTCAAACGTTTAGCAAAAACTCAGTTCAAAACAGATAAAATAGTTCTATCTCACAGCGAAATCGCTACAATCAATACAGCATTAAGTAAACAAACAGCAGTCGCTTTTTACAGCTACAAGTATAACAGCAACAACAACAACTAACTGAGATGAGGTGTTTCACCTCGGCTTTTATAAGCTTTTTAATTATCAGTAGAACAATCACGATTTTTCTAGACTTTTCTGGATGGCAACAGTAATTACGAGATATTTATTTATTAAGCATTAAATGCACGCGTTCTTTTATTTTTATTGTTATTTTATTTATTTTTTTTTACGTAGCTTTCTCTTCAAAAAATCGTCTGCGTTGCTAAGGCAACATGAAGCAAATCTAATTACAATTCTAAATAAATAGCCAAATAAATGTGAAATTCGTAACATTACCCCCTTCCCAAGGACTGCACGTCCCGGGCAGTACAATCCCTGGACAGGAAGCCAAACTTACAACTAAAGCATCAGTGCTATAATAAACATTACTTTATAATAACAAAATAAACAATAATTAAAATAAGTGACTTTCAGCAAATTAAATTCTATCCAACGCGAAATACAATTCAAATACTAAGTACAAATACTATCAAATACAAATGCTATTAAACACAAATACTTATCAAATACTACTACTTAACAAATACAAATCAAATACTAAATACAAATAGGACCATGGTCTTATACTATGTACATTATTATTTACAACTATATACACTACGTACTATGGCCATAGTAATGAACTAACCTGTCGTAATGAACGACTTTAGGTTTAGAGTTCGATGACTTACGGATCCGAACCACGACGTCGTTCAGCCTGTTTAGGACTGTGTAAGGACCATCCCAAGGTGATTGTAGTTTCGGAGAAAGTCCTTTTCGACGAGTCGGATTCCATAACCACACCTTGTCTCCTTCGTTGAAACGATGTCCAGTAGCTCTCGTGTCGTAGCGGGTCTTCATCTTCTCCGTCGCCAAGTTGACTCGCTCTCGTGCAAAGTTGTGCATCACTTCAAACCGGGCCTGGAGGTCTTGAATGTATTCCTCAGGCGATGAAGGCGCATCCGGAGGGCGACCAAACAAAAGATCACATGGCAGACGAAGGTCACGACCGAAGAGCATCTGAGATGGGGAATAGCCGGTAGTCTCGTGGACAGCACTGCGGTAAGCCAGTAAAAATAGTGGCAACTTCTTGTCCCAGTCCTGTTGGTTTCTGGAAACCACTAATGAGAGGTTATTGAGGATGGTTCGATTAAACCTCTCTACCATACCGTCCGACTGGGGATGTAAAGGCGTCGTTTGGGTTTTGTCAATGCCGAGTAGCTTGCAGAGTTCCTTGACTACAGCCGAGGTAAAATTCCTTCCCTGATCGGAATGTAACTGAAGAGGCACTCCGAATCTGGAAATCCAGTGCTGTATCATCATCTCTGCTACTGTGACAGCCTCTTGATCAGGAATAGGATACGCTTCAGGCCACTTGGTGAAGTAATCAATGGCAACGAGGATGTATTTGTTGCCATCAGCAGTTCGTGGCAGAGGTCCTAAGATGTCAAAGGCGATACGTTCAAAAGGTGCTCCTACATTGTAACGTTGCAGCTTCCCCCGGCTGCGTTTCTTCGGTCCTTTCCGACTTGCACAGGCATCGCAAGTTCGGCACCACTTTTGCACGTCATCCTTTGCATTATTCCAGTAGAAACGCTCCCGAACTCTCTGCAAGGTCTTCATTATTCCGAAGTGACCTCCTGCAGGGCTGCTATGTAGTTCTTTAAGGACGTCCGGGATTCGGGATCTTGGGAGTACCAGCTGCCATCGGAATGTTTTTCCATCATCCGATTCGAATTTTCGGTACAAGACGCCGTTTCGAATATGGAGTGAGTCCCAGAGAGCCCAATATTGTTTTGTCGTGGGACTATAGCTCGAAATATCCTGCCAGGTAGGTTTTCTGTTTGAGGTCTCCATTAACTCAATTATGGGTTTAATATCACGGTCTTCCATCTGGTCTTTCCTGATTTCCTTGTCACTCCATGGGTCTGGATCAGCCGATGTTGATGCTGTAATTTGCCGTGCAACTGGATTAACCAGTTGGTATTTAGCTTCGACCCTGGAACAATATCGGCAGTTTTCCGGGCAAGGTCTTCTAGACAAGGCGTCAGCGTTTCCGTGCGACTGTCCTTTGCGATGACGGATGATGATGTCATATTCCTGGAGTCTCTGTATCCACCTAGCTATCTGACCCTCAGGATTCTTGAAATTTAAAAGCCAGGCCAATGATGCATGATCTGTGCGGAGCAGGAATTTTCTGCCGTATAAATAATGATGGAAATGTTCTACGGCTTTGACTATGGCGAGCAACTCTTTCCTGGTGACACAGTAATTCCTCTCCGGTTTAGATAGGCACTTGCTCCAGTAAGCTACTACACGTTCTTGGCCCTCTATTTCTTGGGACAAAACAGCGCCGACACTTTCATTACTCGCATCCGTGTCGAGAATAAATGGTCTGTCGAGCTTAGGATACGTCAGGATTGGAGCAGATGTTAAGGCTTCCTTCAGGTTCTTAAATGCATTCTCACATTCTTTTGTCCACACGAACTTTTGCTTGCTCTCTGTCAGCTTGTGAAGGGGTCTTGCGATGGAAGAAAAATCCTTCACGAATCTCCTATAGTAGGTAGAAAGCCCTAGAAAGCTTCTCAACTGGTGGACATTTTCGGGACGTCTCCAGTGTTTAACTGCTGACACTTTTTCAGGATCCGTGCGCACACCTTCAGCAGAGATGACATGTCCGAGGTAAGTCACTTCCTGTCTGAATAATTTGCATTTAGCGGTACTCAACTTCAGATTGGCTTCTTTCAGTTTCTGAAGCACCTTTCTAAGATTTTCCAAATGTTCTTCGAAACTCTTCCCGACGATGATGATGTCATCCAGGTATATCAGACAGGCTTCGTATGAAAGACCTTTTAAAACAGTCTCCATTAGACGTTCGAATGTAGCTGGCGCATTACATAGTCCAAACGGCATCACCTTGAACTGCCAAAGTCCTTGTCCTGTAGTAAATGCCGTCTTTTCTCGGTCATCAGGATGTATTTCTACCTGCCAATATCCACTCTTTAAATCAAGTGTCGAGAACCACTTGCTTCCAGAAAGAGTATCCAGAATATCGTCAATTCTAGGAAGAGGGTAACTGTCTTTCTTCGTAACCTCGTTCAACCGGCGATAGTCAACGCAAAATCTGGTTGATCCGTCTTTCTTCCTCACCAGGACGATGGGAGATGCCCAGGGACTTGCTGAAGGCTCGATGACATTGCTTTCTTGCATGTCCTTTAAAAGTGCTCGTACCTCTTCCTGTTTCGCAATCGGCAGACGTCTTGGATGTTGCTTGATTGGTGGATGATCACCAGTATCGATTCTATGTTGAGTCAAACTGGTTCGACCAACGTCAGAAGACGAACGGGAGAAAACATCTTGAAGATCTTTAATAACACGCTCGGCAGCATTCTTTTCTTCATCGTTTAATTGCGCATTCTGCAGTAACTCCGATATAATGTTGTCGGAAGACACGGGTTTTGAGATGTTACTTTTTCTTTCAACGCTGGTTACTGGGGTACATTCTGCAACCACTTCACCTTTCTTAATAACCCTCGCCTTATCAGTTACATTGGCAACTCTCACCGGGATAACGGTCCCTGATAGGTCGACGAGTGCTGAGGCTATTAATACTCCTTTAGGGCTATTACAATTCTTGGGATATTCCATGACGCCGTAGCGGAAATTTCTATTTTCGGCTATGGATCCAGGAAGTAAAATTTCTGTTCTTGCCGGTATTGTGATATCGTCTTGAGCTATTATTTTGTGGATAGATTTCACTCCTTCATCATTAATTTCGAATAAAGTTATGTCTTCAGAGGCAGAATGCAGTTCGTTATTTTTAAAGTCCAAGGAAAAATTGTGTTTCCTTAAAAAGTCCAATCCGAGTATGCAAGGGTCTGTAATTTCTGCTACATAGGCCGTGTGATGGTAAGTGGCACTTCCAAACGTGATGTTAACGTTTAATTTCCCCTCTATATCGATCTTCTCCCCGGACACAGTCTGGAGGGTAACGCAGGGCGGCGTCCAGATAAGTTTACCTTCGAGTTGTTGAGCCAAATCTTTTCGAATGATGGTAACATTGGCTCCCGTGTCGATCGTCATGTTACAAGGAATTCCATTGATTTGTCCCATGATGAAAATTCCGTTATTGCCGCCACTCACTGCAGAAATCTGAAGCGCTTTAAACTGGGGCTTTTCATTATCTGGCAACCTCCGCCCCGCGAGATGGCCACGAATTAGTTTCCCTCCTTCTTGAGAGGCGCGGTCTTAACATCCGTGCCCTGGGGTGTTCTGCAGTTTCTTCGAATGTGCCCTTCAGCACCGCAGTTCCAGCACTTTACGAACGGTTTCTTGTCACCAGTATTCCGTGTCAAAGCATTCACCTTTCTGGTTAAATCGTCTAGGCGAGCAGTCATTGGATCCACTGGTTCTTGTATGTGAGCAGCTCTGATTGGGTGGCGGTCTCTACGAGTGGCTTGCTGTGCTGCCTCGAATTTCATGGCATACACCAGAGCACTTTTTAAGTCCTTCACATCAGCCATTCGCAGTGCTTTCTGTATTTCAGGATCCCGGATGCCGTCGATGAAGTATTGCAGGGACAGGATTTCTCTTGTTTCTGTCGGGCACTCCGAAAAGGCGAGGTGGGACAGCCTTTCAACATCCGTGGCGAGCTCCTGGAGTGTTTCCGTAGGCTTCTGTTGACGGGATTTTAACTGCAGCCTGCTGTAATCTTTTAAACACTTCTCTCCAAAACGCAGCTCTAAAGCACCGGACAGAGCTTCGAAATCTAGCCTTTTGTTTTCGGGAAGAGTTTGAAGGATGTCCGCTGCGTCTGCTCTCAGAGAAGCCGCAAGGTGACAGGCCTTAGCTTGGGAATCCCATCCATTTGCTTCCGCAACTATAGAAAATTGTGTCTTATACACTTGCCAGGAGGTCTTCCCATCATATGTCGATAGCTTCAGAGAAGGATGTGCAGGCATGGCTAGGAATTTAAAAGTATCCGAATTGCTTCCTGCCGTCGCTACGAATTTCTTTAAAGTATCAACTTCTTTGGCAACTGCGGAAACTTTGTCATCAATTTGTTGTTCCACTGCAGAAACTCTTTCTTGAATTTGTTCTTTCACAGCAGAAACTCTGTAATCGATTTGTTGTTCTACGGCAGAAACTCTCTCTTCTATTTGTTCTTTGACAGAAGAAACTTTATTTTCAACCGCATCTATTCTGCCTTCCATAGTCTCAAATTTATTTTCTATTATGCAAGTAATTTCCTTTTTCATTTCTTCTTGACTTGCTTTAACGGCTCTCATCTCTTCCTTAACGGATTCTTGACCCAATTTCAACTCTTGAACCGTTTTCATCTGATCTTTAACAGATTCCTGAACAGCCTTCATTTCTTCCTTAACAGATTTCTCCATCTTTTCTTGAACAGAATTCATTTCTTCCTTAACAGATTTCTCCATCTTTTCTTGAACAGAATTCATTTCATCTTTAACAGATTTCTCCATCTTTTCTTGAACAGAATTCATTTCATCTTTAACAGATTCTTGAACAGCTTTCATCTCCTCTTTCACGGAATCTTGGCCAGCTTTAATTTCTTCTTTAAATGCAGCAAAGGCTGCCATGAATTGCCTTAATTGTTCTTCCATTGCTCTAGTTAATGGCATTCAAAAATCCCACTTCTGACACCAAAAATTGTTACGTGCGTACGGGTTCGTAATATATTGAATGCACAAGTCGTAAAAGGTTAACAAAAATTTATTTTTTTCACAATAAATAAATTAAAATGCTGAAATATTTCTTCACAAATCTTCGCACAATATCACAATATCTCAAACGTTTAGCAAAAACTCAGTTCAAAACAGATAAAATAGTTCTATCTCACAGCGAAATCGCTACAATCAATACAGCATTAAGTAAACAAACAGCAGTCGCTTTTTACAGCTACAAGTATAACAGCAACAACAACAACTAACTGAGATGAGGTGTTTCACCTCGGCTTTTATAAGCTTTTTAATTATCAGTAGAACAATCACGATTTTTCTAGACTTTTCTGGATGGCAACAGTAATTACGAGATATTTATTTATTAAGCATTAAATGCACGCGTTCTTTTATTTTTATTGTTATTTTATTTATTTTTTTTTGACGTAGCTTTCTCTTCAAAAAATCGTCTGCGTTGCTAAGGCAACATGAAGCAAATCTAATTACAATTCTAAATAAATAGCCAAATAAATGTGAAATTCGTAACAGTATGCCTCTTAAAAAAAATCGAGATCAAGGTTTTCTTCAGCAGAAGGCGAATAGACTTTCTAATCACTGTTTTGCGGAAGGTTTGATTTATTTAGATTACGGCAAAAGCACACTAGGACTATCTGCCTTAATGGATGGATTCCTTCGTAGATTACTCTCTAAGCGAAACTCACTCGTATACACGTTACACATAGGGAAAACCACGAAAATGCACAAGAGGCCAGTCCGTTCTCCTGGAATCGAACCCAGGTAGAAACTACCAGTGTTCAACGACATTCCGTTTTGTGGAAGGAAGGGACAGACAAAATTGTAAATGTTTTTAGCAATAATTTACGCTTAGAAAAAACACTATTGATATCTATTATTTATCGAGTATTCTATTTAGGCTACTTTTTTCTCGTATATTTTCTCGTCAATTTTAATCTAAAATGTCTCAAATGACCCACTGACCAGTAGTAATTCCAGCCCAGCTCTAATCCTAGAAAGCAGATGGCTGTAAGGGCGTTTTAATGGTTTTTTCCATGTAAGGTGAGTACGAAGCAGTTTTCTTCGGAAAAAAAGTCCTCAACGAAGGCATTCCTTCTATTAAGCAGATAGCCTTCACATGCTTCCCACTATCAAATAAACAAACATTCAAATGAATCAATTAACAATTTAAAATCAAACTATTAAAAGCAATTAGCACCATTCTGCTTGAAGACTGTATATTAAGTACGCCCATCAGCGGCTGAGCGGAAAATGCTGAACACTAGTAGTTCGACCGATTCAAATCCCGGCAAGCAGGCAAGTTGCATGAGATTTTCGCAGTTTTTCTCATGCGTAACGCGAATGGGAACCAGTTCGCTTAAAAAGTCTTCCACGAAAGGTATCTCTTTCCGTAAGTAGATAACCTTCAAGGTACTTTGCCACAACGTAAATCATCCACAGTACTATGCTGCAAATTTTCACTGACACTGACAGCGTTAGTCTGTTAAGGTGCCCAGGACAAAAAATATTGGAGAAATGCTGTTCCAAAACAATAAAGTAAAATTTACTTTGTTCTAAAAATAAACACTAATTAAGCCTTACACTAAACTTTCAGGAATAAATTCTTTGTATAACAGATTTTTTCCCCCTATGAAAACTACAGTTATTATTTATCTATCCGATTAACCCTATATGATGAACTTCACATTCAAAGTAAATGAATGATGTTATTGATGATATCATTTGTATACTTACGCATCATTAAAAGAACGTTACGAAGTTTTTCATTTAAAAAGAACGTACTGTTATTTCATTATACTCCGAAGTAAATGCATTAATTTATTATCTAATTGATCAGAAAAAAGGAAGAGATCGAAAATAAAAATTATAAAACAAAAGCTATCAAATCTTGCAAAGTTAGTAAATAAAAATAAATACGTATTTAGTACTGATTTATTCCGTTAAAATTATTTGAACATTTTAGAAACATTAGGGAGAGTTTTGAAGCAAAGAGTTTAGTTTCATTGACCGTTATCTTCACTGGGCACTAAACCCGCATCAACCAGGCTGAAATGCTATCCACAAAATCACAACATGGTCTTTAATTACAACACATAATACTAAATTAATTAAAAAAATACTTTAAGACCTTGCAAATTTTTACTTCATGTAAGATACGATTATTACAGCTATTACAGTAATATTAATTTGGAAAACATGATATATAGTTCCATATTAATCAAGTTTAAAATTATTCACGTTTTATTTTTATAGTAGTACGTTACATATAAAGTCGTGTTTTATTTTCATATAAAAAATTATAATTAGCTACATTCATGGACCATTTACTTATAGACAGATAACCCCATGAAGGCTTCACTAAAAGATATTTACTTGTATTTAAATAACATACGAAAGGAAACAAGAAAAGGTCCATTCGGGCTATCCACTCTCAGTCGGAATCGAATTCAGCAAAAAATTATTATAGGCGCTATATGGTTTTAGTACATTTGGCTATTGGTAAGCCTATAAATAAATGATATACACCTCTTATATGAGTTAAACATGTTTTAAACTCTTAAAATGATAGTTTATCATTTAAGCTCGTGTAAATATTTTGTTTTAAGCAAGAAACATTAATAATAGTTTTCCCATGCAATAGTTTACGCCAGAGGAATTAAAAAGTTATGCAGTTGCAATGTTGAAGGGTTTTGAAAAACGTTAACTTTCAATTTATGAGCAATTTATAAAGTTTTAAATTTGCGTATAGTCACGATTATGTTCAAAAGTAGAGGATCTTGACAGAACTAATTACAAGGAATTGTTAGAAACTAGCTGCATATAATATGAAAAGTGAAATTTTAATAGTTGAATTGGATTAACTGAATTAGGCAAAGTATCATTCTAAGGTTACTTGCCAAAGCTTCATTCAAAATCTGACATAGAGCCCCCAGGGAATGGTAGGGTCTCATATTCTCTTTCAACTAACTCCAAATCTCTCGACAGCACTTCGAGTTGACAGCTTTTAAGTACCCCCATTTCATAACGATACTACAGCCAGAAGCGTTTATGCATTCTTCGGAGATTTCAATTTGAGTCCGATAGCATGCGCAATCAGCCTTTCCCAGCCATCGTACCTTTGGAGACGGCTAAAATGTTAACAGGAGGTTTTTAGTTTTAAAAGGCATAATTTGATGCAAAGGTAGTCGAAAACTCAGCCCGATTTTGAATTTTTGTACCTAATCAAAATGCAAACATAGATACGTTAAACTAATGAGGAATATAATTTAGGCTAAAATAAGGCACTCTTCCCAAATGTATAAAATATAATGAAGAAATAACAATAATTTGACTATTAAGTTTTTTTTATTAGTGACATTTATTAATGAATTTTATATTAGTGAGAAACAAGCGCCCATTATTCAGAATTCAGTGGGTTAGTCTATAAGGTATTTCTCCCGCCTTCTTCGCATGCCTTCGTGGTGTAGTGGTCTGCATGCTCGACGCGTAACCGATAGGTCCGTGGTTCGATTCCCGGCGAAGGCATAGCTCATTTTTCATGTCTCCTGCTTCAAAAAATACTTGATGTCTCTACAACTGGCGCCCGAACTAAAAAGGTGGTGGATGATGATTCTCCACCACCGCGATTTGGCGATTGGGTCCCCAACACCCCAGTCGCCCTTTAAAAGGGGGAGTATATAAGGTATTTCTCCCGCCTCTTCGCATGCCTTCGTGGTGTAGTGGTCTGCATGCTCGACGCGTAACCGAGAGGTCCGTGGTTCGATTCCCGGCGATGGCGTTGCTTATTTTTCACCTCTTCTGCTTCGTAATAACCTAATGTCTCTACAAGTCAACTGATTTTGGCAAAACGCACGAAGGATGTCTGTCTCACGGATGTCTGCCTTCGCAGACGAATTTCAAAGAGGAACTGGCTAATATTCACATTACATTGCAGAAAAACTGTGAAAACATCATATAGACAGCCTATTCATTATCAATAAGTGAACCGGAAATGAGTAAACAGTATTCATAAAAGAGACCAAACATTCAGTCACAGAACATCTTGTCCTTTAGATTCCAAGCGCTAATGAAGAGCCTGATGTGCCCGAATTGACTGGGTTGAGTATTATGTTAAAAAACAACGGGCTTTTTTTTGTCTTATATGTGAATATCATATAGGTAAAAAATATTCAAGAATATCATATAGGTAAAAAATATTCAAACTGCTTTTTGATATTTACTTATCAATTTTAAGAGCATCTTCGAACTGAAACTGATTTAAAAAAAAAAGAATGGTTTAAAAAAGTCAAAGTTTCTATGCCTTTCTAATATCAGCAATTAGCGAATTTTTAATGAATAATTTTAATTTAGCGATTTCAAACACAATAGAACAGCAAAAATAGTTTTTTTAAAACAAAGAGTTGCCCTCTGCCTTCAATATAAACTTCAACATATAACGATTTTTTGATAGAAATCTTTCTGTCTCATTCCACGTAAAGCTGATCATAATTCCGCGCATCATAACAATAAAAGCAGAGGAATTTTGCCTGATTTTATCTTACTACAAGACTGCCTTGAATTTCAAATCGAAAACACCTAGAAATTTTCAATTTAAAACGACCTCTCTTTACAAAAGAATGCATAATTAATTTGAGTTGTTCTAGAACTCGTTCACAATGACCGAAGAATGACCGAGGGAAGCTTTCTTAACATGCACAGCACAGAACAGGCAAATTATTTGAAAACGGTAGGAAGGAACTTTTAATTCGATAGACGCACTTAACATTATTTTTACCAGGACAATACAAATGAGTATGACAGCTAGCATATTTTTTTCGAATAATATCCATAAGTCTGCGAAACATCTACTTTTGAAATGTAAATGCGAGGCAACCCCTCAAATCAAAGCAAATTACTGATTATATTATAAGCATCTTCAACTTTGGCAATTACGGCGCTTCAGTTTTAAGAAAGACTAACGTTTCTATCTGTTTTCAATTAAGAAAATCCTAAAAAGATTCACGAATAATAGGGAAAGCGATTATGCGGAAAGCGATAATGCCATTCAGAATATATGCTTAGTGATAGAAGCTTTTGTTTAGTAAGAATAACAAATAGCTGTATAGCTTTTGTTTAGTAAGAATAACAAATAGCTGTATAGCTTTTGTTTAATAAGAATAACATGGGATTAGAGCAGATTTCCAAGATGTTTCGAATACTTACAAAGAATTATGTAATGACACAAAATCGTATAATTTTAACAATCAAGTGTACTGTTATAATTTAAAGGCCTTTACATAGTCATCAGCCACAGCAGACGTCAAATTCGAACTTAGTAGCAAAGAAGATACAGAAGTTGCATATATGTTTAGATTTATAAATTATTAGATACCTGCCTGTCATAATGAATTCGGATAATAGATGTTAACACATGATCCTCGCTTCTCTCCTGTACATCAGTCTTCTGTATATCCCAATATGCCAGCCTCTGACAAATCAATATAAACACATCATCACGAATACTACAACCAATAAGCCTCAAGCGCTTTCCTTCCCGAGTGTGAAGCTCAAATTAAACTGTTCATACATTATTTTTAATCTATGCAAGATGTGTCTTCATTACATCATACTAGCACTTGTTACAAGGATGCGTTTTGTATGACTGGATAAGTTATGGTTTGCGTCTGGAAATTCTTTTAATGGTGACGATGTTGACAGAATTCCCCGTAATTGAAATGTAAGAAATTCAGAAGATGTAGCTACAGTTTTGAGTATAAGTGAATGAACCTTTTCCTTATCCTTTACATGAATATTCATGTAACGAGATAAGGGGAGAGGGAAAACCTTTCAACAAGTTACAATTAGTCCTGCAGCCTTTGCTGCGATCTCAGTACTTTTTTAACTAAGTGCTTTACAATTAGTCATTATGTTTCAACTTGGTAGATTTGAGAACTTCAAACAGCAAAATTTTAGACAAATGATATTATACTATCGTAGTTCTGCTAAAAATATTATGAAAGCACTCGTAAAACATTAGTGCTTTGCCATTTAATATTTAAATTTATATGATGTACCCACAAGATTTGGACTTCCTGGTGCACAGACCGATTGAATACACATTTGGACACAGCAGCAGACTTTTACAATTTACTTAACATGCAAAAATGCAAACATCGTCACAATTAAATTTTGCTCACTATGAAATCGCTTTATAATACATCCGAAACAAAATGTATAATTAGCATACACATATAGGGCCACCCAGATAGGAAAGTTGTAAGTGACTCTGAAAGCCGTACTAAAGTACCCGGTTTCGAGTCTCAGAGAAGGCATGGATGTAAACTGTCTGTCCCTTCATAGGAGGCAACAATGGCATACCTATTAGGTGTTTCCATAATAAAACAACCACTGATTCCGACCTTAGTTAATGTTCGTAATGGCTAGTGCCGCCTCTGCGGGGGTTGGGGACATACCGTACTCAGATTCTGGAGTACATGTGCACATCGATTTAAGAGAGCATTCTGATAAACAAATCAGAGACACGAAATACCTCAAACTCAAAATGCATCTCATCGTAATTTAACAAGCAAAAACGTGAATCGTGACTTAACAAGATTCAGGAGATTCATATTAACCTACATTCTGGCAAAATCCGTTTATAAAAGATCCACAGTGGGTTAAAAATCCTTTTGTACGCAACTATAACCTTAAATTAAAGTTTAATTTGTCACACGAATTGCCTTTGTGAAGATAAAGAAAATTAGCAGTTCGGTACAACACAACTACATATATTCTTTATGAATATTAGAAAGAAAATAATAAGAGAATAAATTTAATGAAACAAAAAATGCCACTCATGAGGAATAAAAAAGTTTCCGTATAGCATTTACATAGCTTATGAAAATTCTTTATCCTGTTAATCAAGTTATACTTAATGGTCGATAGGCCATTAAGTTCTCTCAAACGTTCTAACATTTCTCTAACGTTGTGGCATGACTCCCAAAAGTTTTTCTCTCGTTTAATATGATAGAGGCACTCTTCTTGACAAATCTTCGAGCTGTGTTTAGGATCGTGATCCTGCTGGAAAGTAAATGCAGTTCCAAGGAGCTATTTTTCTGCGCTGGTTGAGAAGTTTTGCTTTGAAATTTTCAATATAACATATCTATTCTTATTTATTTCCTTTCCATAAAATGTAAACTGCGAACACCAGAAGCATTTTTACACCCTCAAATCATGACACTTTCGCCACCGTGTTTGACATTTCCACATAAATTCTTAGTTAGCATCTGTTGACTTTCTCCTGACCATATGTATGGGTATTAAATTCCGATTCTTCACCAAGGCCCGATTCCCAGAAAAATAAAGGCTATTTACATGTTTATTTACTAACTCGAGGCCCATTTTTCTGTTGCAGAAACCTATAAAAGGTTTCTTATAAGCCTCACATCTATCACCTGCCTTTTTTTAACGAAATATCTCACCATTTGAGATGTCATTTCAATGTTATAATCCATCTTTAAGTCGGCTGCGAGTTCGAGTTCACTTATCTAGGCAATATCTTTAACCTTACGTATGATATTTTTCTCATGCTATAAAGTATTTCTCCCACCTTCTTCGCATGCCTTCATGGTGTAGTGGTCAGCACGCTGGGCGCGTATTTCAGAGGTCGGTGGTTCGAGTCCCGGCGAAGGCGTTGCTCATTTTTTCATGTCTCCTGCTTCCAAAAATATCTAATGTCTCTACACTGGCGCCCGAACTAAAAAAGGTGGTGGATGATGATTCTCCACCACCATGATTTGGCGAATGGGGATTATTGAAAGGGGGAGTATATAAGGTATTTCTCTCGCCTTCTTAGCATGCCTTCGTGGTGCAGCGGTCAGCACGCTCGACGCGTAATCGATAGGTCCATGGTTCGAGTCCCGGGGAGGGCACTGCTCACTTTTCATATTTCCTGCTTCCAAATAACTTAATGTCTCTACAGTGCAACTGGTTTAGGTTCGAAAGTTTTTCGGATCGATCTCTATCCTCAAAAGTCTGAAGCTCATGGTATCTTTCAATAACACATTTTAACGATTTCGTCACGTTTTTCTATATATTTTCATCATTTCGCAACTAAATAACCAACTTGTGAAGGAAGTTCTATTTTAAGATGATCAGCTAAAACTAAAATTACACATTAATATCTTCATGACGCCTATGTAAGATATAAAACTCTTGCCGCTTTTGTAAAATCAGACATTTATTATAAACTCATTTTAAATATTCAAGCATATTTTAGTAATTACTGCAGCATGAAACAAAAATTAGAAATAATGCTATTATATCCGTAACTCTTTTCGTACGGAAACTTTTTTCATCTACTGTGCATAGTTCAGCAAATATTTATGGCGAAGATGAAAATGGATGGCTGCACAGACATTTATAACAGAGCACACTAAAAGAATAAAACTTTTAAGTACAGAACTTTTCATTTCTGGGCGGCCGGAGTATATTACAAAATAAACCAGATCACTCATTTCACCCTCTTCTGATAAGGCTCAGAATATTTAATTGAACGCAATGGAGCACTTTCGATGATTTAGCAAGCATAATGCTTTTCAGAAAGATAGCAAATTCCGTTGAGCAATTTGTTTTTTCTTTCTATTCTATATTTCTTTATACTTAGAAGAGATATTTCAAATCAACCTGTTAATAGTCTTTTTCGTAAACACTGCAGATGTAACATCTAGGACATTATAGTTAGCCCGGTAAATGATCAAAATTCAAAAATTCGAAACAGAATTTTTACTGAATGCGTAGCTTTTACTCACCCCAGTAAAGCCAAAAATTAGTATGTCAAAGCTGTAGCTGCTGATTTGTTGTACAAAACAAAATGCACTTCTTATAATGCAAAGCAAAAAGTAATTATTCAGTGTTTGGTAAATGGGAATAAATGAGGGGAAAAAAAAAAAAAGACAACTACTGTCAGTGATTGCAATAGGCAAAAGCTTCATACTTGAAAGATTGGTGGCAACCTCATTTCACTACTGACAGAAAAAGGCGATCTCCTCTCGAAAACGAAAGTAACACGTACGAAACAATGAAAGTGACACGAATAAGTGAAAGTCAACCACCCATCCCACCGACTTTGCACAAAAATTGCTCGAGGAGTTGCACGCGCCACCACTCATGCGTCTCAAAGTTTCGTATCATCCTATTCTTACTACAGTGTCTTACTTTATTTTAGTTCCGGATCCCCTAACTCTAAAATGTCACAAAGTATCTCTAAGTGGCCCCTTTTAAAAAAGGAGAGAGAATTTCTCGTTAGCATTTATACATTATAAAAAAGAACTGTGAAGCTTTGACCATGCTCATATTTTATGATTAATTACGTAACCTAGGAAACAATCCATTTTTACTTTCCTGTACGAAGTAAAAAGGAAGTATTGTAATTGCGAAAAATTTCGGGTATCATAGATATTTCATCGAAAATATCCATTTTGACCGCATTGAATGCAATTTAACGATGTTTCTGCGCGATATCTGTACGTAAGAACCGAATAAAGGTCTTTTTCAA
>KK115967.1:0-13114 GCA_000611955.2 Stegodyphus mimosarum | reverse complement strand
CCAGAATAATTATAAAACTGATTTAAAATGGATTCTGAAGAGATTTTTTCCTGGCGTCTGTGCGTACGTACGTACGTATGTGTGTATCTTGCATAACTCAAAAACGAGTATTATATAAATATTATATATATATATATATATATATATATATATCCACTCTGTTACTCGGCTCAGTGAGCTCAGTTTCTTTATTCTTATATGTTTGTAAATTGCGCATTTTCTGCTTTAAAAATGATTGAATTGTGTTGTTCTTATGTTCCGGTTAAGGTTTTTATGCCTTTAGTTAACCTGCATGCAATATATGTAGAATTATCAACAATCTACAAAATGTTTAAGTGCGGCTAAGATTAATTACTTTTAACATAGCAGCCATATTTGCTTACATTTGAAATTTAGCAGAGTAGTGGATTTGTTGCCAATCTAGAGAAACTAAGCTTCGCAACAACAAAGATAACGCCTTTTTTTATTATTGAAAATTAAATCATGCTTAATCTAGTCTGGGATTTATTCGAGAAAATAAGTGTTACGATTTACTTCGTAATTTTTAATACAGATATTTTGAGTTTTTTTGTATTTTTGTCTTATCGCGAAGTGAGAACTGAATTAATTGAATGACAAATACTGAATCGGCTGTGAAAAACTGTTTCTTTTTGTGTGTGTGTTTAATTTCTTTTATACATTGTTTTAGATTTATTATAGTATTTGAATAGAACAAGTGACAACGATTAGATAATTCTTCAGATGATACACATAATCTTTGTGCACTCTTAGTTATAAAATTAATGAGATATAACGCTGTTACGTGAACCTAGCGCCAGAGTGTCAATATGGTAAAGAACTATGGTGAATTTTATTATTTTATTGTGGTTTATGCGCTATCGACGAAATATATTTAATTCAATCCAATAAGCTTAAATGAAATGCAAGAAAAAAAATACGTATAATTTAATATTCTGTACAAGGAAGTCATGTGGTGTAGACATCAGATTTTTTTAACAAGAGCTGGAAAGGAATTGCTGCAAGTTTTATTTCCTTAAACGAGCAGCCTTTATATAGACTTCAAATTACAGTTTCGGAAAACACCGTAAAAGATTTGATTGAAACAGTCTCAGGTGATGTAAAAATAAATCTACCTCACAAAAATAATACACCTATATTATCTAGATTACGAACTTCAGAGTTTTATATTTCAATGAGTTAAAATCAAGAAATTCCATATCATTATGTGCAAAATTTGCATTGATACTGGAGGAAGAACTCCTTGAATTAGGTCATTCTTCCATACCGGTTATTTTAAGAAATAAATTTTTATTTTCTTCTTCCCAGCAATCAAAGCATCTGAATTTAACGACAAACATTTCTATCGCTGAATTCAAACGTGTGATCAGATTTTTTTTCTCTCACGCAAATATTTTTTGTGATGCATACTTAAGCATATTTCACACCTGAGCCACACATTTTCTAAGCACGCACGGCAAAAATCAGAAAGCACGCATGCTAGGTTTATTTAATAAATTATGGTAATATACAGGATGGCTATCTACCTAAACGGAAGGATGCTTTTCAGAGAACTTCCTAATGAGAACTAGCTTATATTCACGTTACACATGGAGAAAACCATGAAAACACATTATTCATACTCGAGTCAAGCAAGCAACTGGGACTCTAAGGCTTTGGTATTCTTCAGAAATTTGTTAGGAAAATATTCATCATCAATTAAAACTTCGAAATTTACGGAGAACGCAAAAAGCGAAGCTTTCAAGATAGGCTGCACTTCAAGATTTCGCATGACTTCAAAAGATAACCATTATTTTCAAAAGATCTTTGCTCTAGAAAGCTTTGTAAACATTCTTGCAAGACTACCGTGTAACTTGCGAATTTAATTCTTGATCGAATTTCTGATTTATAAATGATTCTTTCTTACGTAACTCGCATCATAACTTGCTTTCTCATAAATCACCTATGATTTTATCATTACTTATTTTTCAAAATTTGTTTCTCAAGTATGTGAATAACAGCCCATTTTTATCTATTATCTTCAAAAATGCTTTTTAAAACCTAGCTTTATGCGTAACATAGGACACATAGTATTTAAAGTAATGTTTATGTTAATAAAAAAATTTACTCTGTGCATTTTGAAGGAGACTGACATGGAGCTTTTGCTTCAAGGACAAATCTTTTCTGAATTATTCTGCCATAATTTCGACACCAAAATGGAAGTTTTAAATGCATTTCTGACAAAATGACACGGAATATTTCTATTTCTTGAAGAATAAGGAACCATTTCAATTTTCTAGAAAGCACGGAAATTTTCCGTAAAACCAATTAATTTAAGATTGAATATTGCATAATTTTAAAATGCAGAACTATGTTTAATGAATTTCAGCAAAAGTAACATCATACTTTCATTCGAACGTTTTTTGCTTTTCACTGGATTCTTATCTATACAATTCTTCTACATGTGCAAATGGGAATAATGTCGAAGCACTTGCACATTATCTTTATTGTCTATTCGTAATCTGCCTCAAGGAACTGCATAAAAAGTATCATATATTTTTAATACTACAGAACAGCACTTTCAAACAAAGTTAATGATATTTAATAAAATAAGATAAGAATACACTCTATAAATACAAATTAGTAAACATAAAAATATTTACCAAAATTAACCAAATAAAATAGTTATTCGGAATTAATTAACAGTTTTCAAGGATTCGGCCGTTAAAGTTAGTTCCAAATTTTTCACAGAAGATATGAATAATATTTTGAATAAAATTTATTCATTCTGTATGCAGATTTTAATCTGAAATGAAATTCCTCCTCTTTCTTCATGACTATCAAATATTTTTCAGACGATTTCACTTATGTTTTTCAAAAAAAACATTTTCCCCCCCCCTCAGCTAAAAGTAAGGAAAAACACATAACTTCACATTGCACAGGTGTTCAAACTTATTTAAATACAAATACATGCAAACGATTTTGAAAACAAGGACGCATCGCGCGCTACATAATTCTCATCGTTTTAAGGACAATAACAAATTTCAAGTGTCCTTGGAAAAGGACAAAAAAATTGCTTTTCTTAACATGAAAAATTTAACATACATTAATCCTCGCATAAAATGGGAAAAGTAAAACATTGTTTCAAAAAAAATCTGAATAAACAACAAAAATTTTCACATCTATGTTTTGGCTGTTCACAACTACAACCCACATTTTAGAGATTGCATATAAGAAAAAATGTAGAACGACTTTAATATGTTAATAATATTATTTTTTTTATTCCATACGAATGAAGTATAAACAACATTGCGTGGTGAAGCTATAAGCGACAATCTTATAGACATTAAGCTTTATAGATCTCAAGTAAACACATTTATCGATATGTGTCACGTTTATTAACCCATTTAATTTTGTCAATTTGTTTATAACAATAAATTTATTTTTTCATGAAATGTGAGCATATTCTTAATTTAAAACCTTTCTATTAATACACAAATATTTTCAAAATATAATTCTTAATATATTTTTAGCATTATTTTATGACTCTTTATAAGATTTTCACATGTTTCGAAAACTCAAACCACAATAATTCATTATCTGTTTACCCAATGAATGTAATTACTAGTAAAATTTTACTAATTTTTGAAGGCCTGTAAATTTATTCTCTTCGGTTCGATAAAATTCCGTCCTTCATACACAGACATTGCTGCCAAACGAAGATTTATAAGATCTTTCCTTTACCTTATATTACACATTAATCACTTAAAAAATCATTTTATATGGATTTCTTAACAACATTTTTCAACAAGTATTATTTTATATCATGACTGTCATAACTAAAATAACTTTCTATCACCGTATAAAAGTTTATAACTCGATTTCTTGTATAAATTGAAGTTGGCATCTAAAATGAAATCTGCATACCAGAGGCTGAGAAGTGAGTTCGAATACAGGAAAAATGGCTGGCTGTATAGGTGTTTTCATGGTTTTCCCCATATGTAATGTGGATACCAGGCAGTTTTCCTTAGAAATTCTTTCACGAAAGCACAATTTCCCTCAAGCAGATAGACCTAGAGTGCTTTGCTATAATTAAATAAACAAACCAAACCAAAATAAAATCTGATGAAGTTTGTACTAGCATAAACAGATTGCAAACTTGTTTATAAATTTCTTTCGAATTTTCTTGAAAAGATAATACATATTTTTAGACTTTTCAAGATTCCTTTTTTTTCTCCTCCTTCCTACATGATTTTATGTTTAACAAAGAAATGAGAAATAAACACTGGAACTTTGTAAAATCCTTTTCCAATAAAATTTCAATTATTCTTATTTAATAATAAATATTAAGATTTCCAAATTGGTAGATTAAGTTTTGTTTAAGAAGAAAGACAAAACATTTGCCCGATTTAAATGGAAGAAGAACAAGCCTCATGACCAAACACTTAAAAAAAAAAAAAAAAGAAAGAAAAAGAAAAAAACTGGAGTAGAATTTGAATAAAATTCTACGAATTTCGAGGGCAATCAGACACAAGTCCCTCTTCTTCAGAAGCCATAACTTTTTGCAAAACGGGATACTTGTTATTTATGCTAGTAAAACATTAAATAGCTCTTTCCAGCTCCTCAAAGAGACCCGGAAAGGCCATGACGAAAGTAAAGGATCATTGGTTGATTTTCGCGACGAAAAATCACAATAATGTAAAATGGAGTAACGGGATTAAACAGCAGGGTGGCTGTGCATACTGTACTACCCCTTCTATAACTGAGTTGAAAATTCGGAATTATATTCCGTGCCATAACTTAAGAGAAAATCATGAAAATCTATTTTTTAACTATGATAACTTTCTTTTAATGGAAAATTGAAAAATTTTAAATTAAGGGAAGGAAATTATAAAGTGAGAACTTCTTACTTTTTCTTACTTTTTGTCTACACTGATTAATTTTTAGCAGCATATTGCGTGGAAATACTTGGAATAATTTTGTTTTTAAATAAAAAATTTGTGATACTACATATATATATATAGTATATGCAGGGTGATTCACAATTACTGTTCAAAAACCTATATGTAGGTCAGGAACACGATAACATGCAAGAATCATATAGAAACATATGGTCACAAATGCACTTCAGACGCGCTAAACGTTCACGAAGCTAGAGACTGAAACATGCAAGAGAGGTCATAAATAATGATAATTTATTACATAACACCACAGTGAGGGCTTCCGACCTAAGGTGTGAACCAAGCGGAATAATGCCCTCACAGTGAAGGACATTCTACAACTTGCTACCGCCACCGCCAGGGGAGCCCAGCAGACTAGCGGCATATATTTAACTAAATTCGAAGTTTACGGAGTCACAATTAAGCTTGGTTACAATGTACATTTTGGTATCTTTCGTCAACAATACAATATTCAATATTTGAATTACATGAGTATGCTATATAACAGAATTCAATCTATAAGTACAAAAGTACAATATAATATGCATACATAAGTGAGTACTCATGCAAAAGTTGCACTTGCACAAGTATTAAGGTCAAGAGTTCAATAGTCCATATGTGAGTTAATCACGCTGAAGGTACGAGTAGTCCATTGGTACATAGTAAAAGGACGAGATATAGTTCGTAATCAATGTGCACTGATACCAACAAGTTCATTAGCAGTACAGTCAATTTAGTAAATTTATAGAAGGTATACAGTTAGGAGGCAATAGTATGATTATTTATAATTAACTCAACCAAATCAATGACAGTTGTATCATACAATAATGTAATTATACACATTGTGCTAAGTATGCACTTAACCACGTAGGCAAATGATAGAACATTACCAATTAGACTTAAAGTACTTGTTTACACTATGCTTATACAAAGTTATTAATTGACACATATATGATACACAATTTCTAATAAAACAAACACAGTAATCATACGAGATTGCAGAAAAACACATTATATCATGCAGAATAATTATACGCAATCCCGAATAAAACAAACACAGTATTCATACGAAATTGCAGAAAAACACATTATATCATGCAGAATTACTATTAAACGCAATATGCGAATAATTACTGAATTAATTACACATTACATACATATTGCCCACGTATTAATCACTACCCAACAAAGATACATGTTGAAATAATATTATTTTCACATGTGGGGGCAATTATTTACAAGTTTGCATAAGATTCCAACCAATTTTCCACAACACATACATACATTAACGACAATAAAATATTTACACTATTAGGAGCAAATATTTACAGACTTGCATAAGATACCAACGATTACATACTTAGGTAATAAAAATTAGATTAGTAGGAACAATTATTTACAAGTGTACATAAGATACCAACAATTTATTGTTAATAATGAAATATACTCAAATAGGAGTGATTATTTACAAGTTTGCATTACATTCCAACAGTCAGATCAGAAAGAAAATATATTACGTAATAACTCACAAAAACGAGTTTACAAAACGTTTTACCACACAAGAAAGTTTTAAAGAGGGTGTTCAAAGTTGTGGCCTGCAGCTGTAATATTCGCCTCGCAACGACGATGCAGCGATTGATAAACGTTCGCAAGAATGCCTGGTGTATCGGTAGTAACTCCAGCAACGATTCGTGTTACCAAAACCAATTCTAATTTCTCACGGGTTTGATACACAACGTTTTTTATGTGTAACTCCAAAGAAAAAAATCAAGAGGGAACAGATCTGGGTAACAAGGTGGCCACGGAATGGGTCCAGAGCGGGCAATCCATCGCCTCGGGAAATGTAGCGTTCAGATACTGGCGGGCAATGCGGGAGAAATGTGGAGCTCCGTGGTGTTGAAACCACATCCGCTGATGCACGTGAAGCGGTTTGTCCTTCAGCAACTCCGGTAGAACTTGAGCCAAAAAGGTACGATAAGTCTCTCCATATAGGGGCAATATATGCAAATGGAGTCGATCATTATATGACCAACCAAATCTGACCAGACACTGATACTAGAGCGTTGTTGAGCAGCACGGGGCCGTCCGGCTTTCGGATTTTAATATGCCCGCACATGCACATTTTGCACATTGCAGATGCCTTCCAGTGTAATCATCGTTTAGTCAGTACAGAGGACGTCAGGTAAAAAGTTGGAAACAGCTGAAGTCTGTTATACAAACCTACACACGTTGCATGTGGTACGATGCAACTCATTTTCACGTATGGTACGTCAAACGTGAACTGAAACGGACGTAAACGAGCTACAATACATCGAGTACTCGTCCTTGGGTCGTTTTCGACGTCTATCCACACGGCTTCTTCCAGACTAAGTGTATGCCTTGTTCTTTAAACACCATTTCGTGTTTCGAAACGTCCAGTTTCGCTCAGTCAGTTATGCAGACGTCCGAACATGGTATGAGCAGGGATACGTCATTTGGGAAATCAAGAACAATACAGTTCTCTAGAGGCTGTTCCACTGCAATTAACTGTCCCCTAAACGAGGTGCATATACGCCATTTCTCGATTCGTATAGCGTCTATTCATGCTTCCCTGCGCTTATACACCCAAAATAGACTTTTCCTTCCTTCATCCTAGCCAGTTTTCCCGCGACCTCTAGCACCTTTTGAGCGTCTGGGTTGCGCACGCATCCATATGTTTTTATTTTGCTTGATATCATGTTCCTGACCTATAACGTAGATTTCTGAGTAATAATTCTGAATCACCCTGTATATATGTTAGAACTGGCTTTAAAGAATAATATGCATTCGAGGAAAATAATTCATACTAAATGATCTAAAACTGCATACCATCTTTAAAAACTTAGTTTTAAGCTATACTTGTACTCACAGATAATGCAGTTGTTTTAGTTCATATACACAATGATGTTATTGTTTTATATTTTGGTACAGAAAAAGAGAAAAACGAAACTTAATTTTCTTTTTTTCCTTTCCCGCTTTATAATTCTGAACTGAGTTATTAGAGGAGTTTGCTAAAACTTATGAAACTATCGGCATCGAAATAACACCGTTTTATGTAGCAGTTTAATTACGCATTATTCTTCTAAACTAATGTTTCATCGGCCCTCCGTCCAATTAACTAAAATAGACCTGACAAAAATTTACGAGCCATTCGATGTATCATAACACTTTTAACTAATCTTTCAAAGCATAAAAATATATCCCTTTACAATCAGAAGTTTAAAAACAACACGCGCCATCCTTAATAACATTATTCGGGTTTATCCCATTATTAAAATTAATAAAAGATATTTCCAATGTTATATATTACATACATCGCTATAAAATTATTTTATTCTCAGTATATGGTTAATTATTTGCATAAACAAATCAAACATTAGAATTACAGCTATAAAAACATTTCTATAAAAAATACTTCATAAAATAATTTTAGAATTTAAATTCACTCAAAAAACATACACATTTTAAAAGATGAAAAACTGGCTAAGATTTTTAAAAGCAGTCTTTCAGTCTACGGAACTTCATATTTACTGTCACAGAAGACTTGTAAAACATGAGTCATGCTACTTGCCACATTCAGCGTGAAATATACCGACAAGAATTTTCCAAACCGCAGGAAAACTACCCAATAATTGTGGCCTATAAGCTCCTAACAGTTCCGTAAAAACTAGGACGAAAATGAAAGGTCAAGAACTCCATGACTAACATTTCCGCCTAGTCATTTTCAGTGGCATCAGGTCTCGGATGTTCCGAAAAGACACAAAATGACGTCATACTTTTTGCGACTCGAAACAATACAATAATAATCTGCAGAGTAAGTTTACACAGTTCTTCATTGAATACTTCCGAAGTGTACATAAATGATAACGATGGGAAGGAAAATGTTTCCCATCCAATAAAACTTTCTGTTTTGTTCCCAATGTTAGAGAAATTATGATTTTTCAGTTTTTACATAAGAATTATTTTATTTCTACCATAACTTTAATGCAAATGGCTCTTAAAAGAATTTTATTTCAGTGAAAAAATAACACAATCACTTCTTCAGCTATATCTGGATAATATATCACTCCCTTTACTACGTGTCATTTTTTCAAAATCTCAAATTATATCAGTTATTCATTCATATAATTTACCGTATTTTTTCTATCTTTATTCAAGTGGAAAACTCCACTTACTAAATAATTTTGAGCTTGCAACTTCTAATGCGATGATTTCATTTTAAAAACATAGTATCTATTTTTAGAAAAAATGTTACAAATCAGGTAAATTTAGAAACGGGTTTGTGCAAACTGACAAAGTTTAAAAAAGATTTTCGTTTTTCCTTCTTTTGATTGCGACTGTAAGGAAAAATCGATTCAGTTAAGGCATTTTTAAGCGATTCATGTAATTAATTCTCAACGAACTTTTTTTTCTCATTAAAGGTCTAAAGCATTTAATAAGTGTTATTTAAAGTAGAAAAAGCACATTAAAGAATAAAAATCGTCCTTTTTTCTAATCGAATAACTATACTGTAAAATTAAAAATCTATTGAAAGTACCAATAAATAGTAATAAAAAAAATATTGTAGAGAAATACCAAGACCTTATATTTCATCTATGAACGAAACAGCACAAGAAACTTAACGTTTCAATAAAGTACATAAACTACTTCCTCAATTTCATTCATTTAACTCATGTCATTTAATGATCAATTTAAATCTTTTTTTTTCAAACTTTACTTCAGGAGTCATTCCGTTAAAATCGTTTTTAATAATCTGAAGAGTAACGTACTGTCGATATTTGACTAATTGTAAATAGACGTTTCAGGCATTTTCGATAACCTTTAAATTTCTAGACGTGGAAACCAGAAAAATGTAAAATAACGAACCTCAAAATTCAAAATAACAACTTTGTAAAAGAAATTCTAGATTTATGAATGCGCAAGTCAAATTAATTATTAGTGAAAAAATTTAAATAAACTAAATATGGAGCTTCTTAAATGATAACAAGTCAGTAAGAATTATGCAGATTTTTTTTTCGATTAATAAGAGTTGCATTTTTCGAAGACTTAGAGGGTTATGAAAAAGCAACATAATTCTAACTATAACTGAATCCAGCACGTAAATAGTGCTCCAAAATTTTATTTAAAAAATGTTTTTGTAACAGCACGTTCAATATCTTGGATTTCTCTCCCAAAAAAGGAACATTTAAAAAAAAATTAGAATCCCTAGTTTTTAACAACAGTGGTGTTGAGTTGAGTCCATATTACAGAACAATTCTTCTCGTCTTCCTACTATTACTAATTATTCCCCTTTTCTTCCTTACGATTTTGTTCTTCGGTGTCACCACAACTTACGCGTTAGTTCTCGTGACTGACATTACAATTTACAAAATCAAAGCCTCTTGTACTGTACAATCAAAGCCTCTTGTCTGTATCTGTACAGTTTAAAAACTGTACAAATACAGACAAATTATAATATCTAATTATCAATCGACAATAATCAATAATTATTAATCGGCAACCAAAATAGCCTAACAGAACTTGCTAGTTGAGAATATAACTAATAGCCATCAGAATTTTTTAAACGCTTAACTGTTTCGCAAAAATTTTAATTTTTGAAACTCAGTGGAGTGTAAAAAATATATTCCTTGAGGAAAGCAAATGGTTACAGACGAAGATAATTCTAATTCCTTGCATAGTAAAAAGAAAAAGAAAAATTGCAAATTTAAAGACTGCGCCGTTCAAACTAAAGTACCCTACTTAGTTCAAAGAAACTATTACTCCAATCTTTAGCATTACGTTTCAGGATTATTAGGGACTCGGAAATCTGATTTTCATTCATTGACAAGCAGACAAAGTGTTGGTAACCACTGCCTTACAGGAAGAGCTTAAATTAAGAGCGTGACATTTCGAAACGGTAAAAAATCGTCTCTTATTTGTGACTGTAGATACTGTCTTTGCCCAGTAGCTGTAGTTGCTATCTTTCATTCTGAATTCAGACCTACAAAGAAAACAATTTTTGAAAGAGCAAGAACAAGCCACTTCTGAACTTGGAATGGGTGAGGACTTTAAAAGGTGGGCTACTACCCACTTCGGTGGGAAAAAAAAAATTCTTTAGGTTATGAAACAATCACACCTTTTGAAAAATTACCTTCAAACGGAACCCATGAATGAGGGGCGTTTCAAGTTCAGGTTGAAGGTTATTTCTTGGAATTTCCTCTTTTAACTTCCGTAAGGAGAGAACGAAATTTTCGCCATTTAGCTTTAGAATAAACATACAACAAAACGTTGATTTTAATATTACGCATTTATATATTTCATAACCAAAATATCAAATCGCATTATCTGATACAAATCCAAGAATGACTAAATCAAGATACAAAATTAGTGATATTTTCTGAAAGTCGAGCTTAAAAGATATTATTAAAATATATTCTGAAGAATTCTTGGTTGATATGTAGTGAGATTATATCTCTTATTAAACCACGGTCATATTTCTGTTTATGACATTTGATTGAAAATGGCATTTAAAAAGACAAAGGTATTCCATATTTTCCCACAACAGACTAAAGAAATAAAATATTATTTCAATTTTAATCAAGAATCTAGAGAAATGCTAATCAGCCAAAGGTGTCTTGCGCGTGCTTGGATATACTAGTTGCCTACATACATGCAACAAAATGCATGTTTATAGGTAGGGTAGCTTCAAGCATAAGAGACACAGGCAGCCATCTAGGGTGCCGTATTATTTTTATTACGAGGCACTAACTATATTGATCACCTTCGGTGCCGAAAATGTTGCAGTCGGACGTTCTCGTAGATCCAACATTTCATATACATAGAATAATTTGTATAGATTTGCTCTGGATTAGAACATGAAATTATTTTGAATTTTCCCGGCCTCGTTTTCATGATAAGTTACTTATCTATAAATAAAGCTACGATCTAAACGCAACCAAGTTCTCTGCTTCGTTCCTGAAAGTTATTCCATATGGATTCACGAAAGGCTAAGTGATGAAAGCCGCGATATGGTTCCCGCCTGTTGAACAGAACAGCTGTATGGTTTAGAGACTTCGTGGGTTTTCTTATGAAACGACAAAAATACAAACTTCGAGATTCCTTTACCAAGGTCCCCCGCTAAGACAACTCTCCCTACACAGGTACACCAAGAATACTTAAATCATTTTACCGAACTAATCATTCAGTGAGAAAATACTTACATAACACGTGGAGCACATATCCAGTTTTGCAATACAGCCTCAGATGAAATTACAGGTACCTCACGTACTCAGTAATTTCATCTATTCGATCACCATAAAGTACTGCATATTCTTATAAGCCTCTACTTGAAAAATAACAGAGCTGTCAAAATTAAGCTGATACTTACAGTAATATAGTACTTCAAAAGCTACTCGTTTTGGCAGCAAACAGTAAGAAGTAAATAATTACCGAATATACTGCAGTTTCCGAATAATTACCGAATATACTGCAGTTTCTGATTACACATGCATTGTTCGAAACAAATGTAACAGCGTGATCTCAGAAATAATATACTTAATCGTGGACCAAGCAAAATTCCCATCAAAGAAATGTTGCAGCCTATAAATTAAAATTAAGAGAAAGTGCGAGGGGACGTACGTAAAAAAGAAAGGGGGGAAAATATCTTAAAATTAATAAGCTGCGAAAACCTTCAGGCAACGGTTTGAACCCAGAATGTACATTCAAGTGAAACCACGCAATAAACAGGATAACCGAGAGCAATGCAATTTCACAAACTAAAAATTTTTAAAAAGTTGCGTTCTCGGAAACGTTTCTTTAAAAATAATTTTAAAAATTGTGCGTGCCTTTGATTTACATATAACTACATAAACACGGTCATACGTAATTCGCTTCGATTCTTTTTTTTTTTTTTCACTTTCTGCATTTTATTAGCATTATTCGTTGAATGAAATGCATGTAAATACTTCTTGAAATTTAATCTTATATAGGTACATCTATAATTTCTTGTATATAAATACTTTCCAGCTTAAAAGATATTATTTTGATTATTACGCAAATAGTCTCAGAACACCGATTTAATTCTTATACATAGTAAATCAGGTAAAATACAAACATTTCTAATAATATTGTTACGTGCGTACGGGTTCGTTATATATTGAATGCACAAGTCGTTAAAAAGT
>KK115966.1:243521-255314 GCA_000611955.2 Stegodyphus mimosarum | reverse complement strand
TTTACGGCTTTTCCTACGCATGTTAAGTGTCGTTAGAAAGTCTTGCACGAAGGCATTCTTTTTCTTAGGCAGAAAACTACAACAGGCTTTGAATAAATTGAATCCAATGAATCGGCTGGTTATGTGAAGCTTTCATATTTTCTTTAGAAGGTCTTTGTAGACACATTAGGATTTTTGATGCTGACAGACGTGAGAAATGAGCAATGTCCTCGCCGGGACTCCAATCTCGGATCTCTCGAACACGCGCCGAGTGTGCTGGCCATTACATCACGAAGGCATGCTAAGAAGGCGGGAGAAGTTCTTTATATACTCCTCCTTTTAAAGGGCTACTGGGTTTAGGGGACCTAGTCGCCAAATCTTGGTGGTGGAGAATCATCATCCACCACATTTTCTTAGTAAGGGCGACACTGTAGAGAAACAAGGTTATTTTGAAGCAGGAGTCATGAAAAATGAGCAATGCCCTCGCCGAAACTCTAACCTCGGACCTCTCGAATAAGCGCCGAGTATGCTGAGCATTACACCACGAAGGCATGCTAAGAAGGCAAGAGAAATACCTTATAAGGAGAAGAAACAGTGTTCCTAAAATTACTTTTTAAATATATGAGGCACATCAAGGCATTTCTAGGGAAACTGAAATCTATTTCTATCCGATTGAAACATTTATTTCAGTAAGCCTTAGCAGACGTTATATTCCATTTTGTGAAGTTATATTAAAATAACATTATATTCGATAACATTATGTATGTTAACAGAATGTTACATTTGGTAAGATTCAAAACATAAAATTTGAGAGCTTGCAGGGAATTATGGCGTTGCTTCGTGTGTGCTCTCTTTGTGTAAATGGTTAACACGTACAACTAGCATTAGAAGATCAGTAGTTCAAATCCTCGACAAGGGACAAGTTATTTCATGTTTTTCAGCTCCAAAAACAAAAAAAAAAGAATAACATTCCCTACAAATTTTGTGACTCTCTCGTGGGATCATGTTAAAGATTTCATGGAAAGAATTAAATACAAAATGCATTATCTTAATATGAATGGAATAAGAAATTAATGCACTTTTCTTTCAACAGAAAATAATTATCTCTTGATCATAACTTCTTATAACTCAAAAGAATAATTCTTAAGCTCCATTGTAAATTCATTCTTATAAACATTTTAGTTATGAAATTCAATTTACAAACTGTCTTAAAAGTAATCAGCTGATTAGGTCTTCGAGAAACGTCAAGATTTTCTTATGAATCCTTTACTTTTTTAATGTTGTTTTGATTTATTTTATATTCAAGATTCATGTCTGACTAATTAAGCTGCAATTTTAACCCCTTGAAATCCTTCTTAAAATTGTAAACTTCTCAAGAATGCTCACATTTAAATACTCCTCTGGGAGCGTTAATTTCTCTGCTAATGATTTTTCAAATTTTGTTGGTACTAAGCGATGATCTTTCTAGTGTATCAAACAAAACGTTTGCCAATTTTTTAAACGTAAAATAATTTTGAAATATCTAATAAATTTTTAAATATTGTTTTCCGAAGAAAAATATTACAGAGAAACGCTTATATGAGAATTCTTTATAACTGATATAATCTCCTAGTAAATACCAGAAAACTGGAAGGAATCTAGGAGAAATTTGATATTAGCGCACCTGATACCGAATCGGTTTGGAATTCCAAGAACTTTTTTAGTAAAGAAAAAAAGAAGCATTATTTTTCGTCCAGAAGAATAAAAACGTTCGATCTTTCTTCGTACTGCTATCTGTACTTTGAGAGGAAAGCGAAATGGTTGACGGCCATTAATAGACATTCCTTGTCGAAACTTGTTTTTTGTGCAATAGCCCTGAAATAAATGATAAGCTGATAGGTTATAAACGCTCGAGCAATTTATGCGTAAAAAATTACTCGATATTAATTAACTTAATAATTATACGTAATATGAATAAATATGTTCACGCATATGTTACGTTACCTGTAGTATTACAACAAGTACTTCTGTATAATGTCATGAATGACACTAACAGAAGTGATGACAGAAATAAAGCAAATATTTTAAGAAATCTCAGATGACACTTTTAAACAATTATATCTTTTACATTTATTTCTTCCAAGTACCTTATAATAAGATTCATGGAAGATAAGTAGTACATATTTTTCATATATTAATTACAACTATCTTAAAAGCCATAGACAATTTAAATGTTTTGAATAGATAGTTTTAAATAGTTAGTTATTTGACATTTATTGAAAATATTTGACTTATTTTTTGAGACTGTTAACCCATTGTACAATGGAATGGTTTGAAAAACTAGTTTAGCACATAACACAGAAATATTGCGATCAATTACAGAGCCGCCTGCTCAGAAGAATTGGATTTAACTTTTTATTTAACATGCTGTGAATGTGATAAAGATAATAGTTTCGATACTGATAGTTGATTGCTTCAAAAAAATGCATTCTGAAACTTTTCCCAAAGAGAAGAGGAAAGCAAAAATGCGTCTTAATTTCAAATGCAAATCTACCTTTTTTCCTAGTAAGTACTTGATTGTTCGGAAGCATTATCTATGTGATAAATCCGTTAGTGAGACACATTTTTCAAGAATCTAGTCTTTATCCCATAGCTACATTTTCAGATTTCTATTTCCTTATTATATTATTACCGATTCCTCAATTTCGATAACACTAAAATCCGTTATTTTTTTCTGCAATTACTAGTTTTAATTAATTTGGATGTATATAAAGCAAGCTTATTTCTTATTTAAAAAACTATTTTACGTATTTATCATATTTTTCAAACTGCAAGTATTAATTCTCTCAGTTTTTAGAAGTTCTTTGAAAGTGTCTTTATTAATGCATTTCATTTCTCAAACTTTTCCCAGTCAGCGAAATTTAAGGAACACGATGCAGAGAAATTTCATTTAATACGAAAAGTAGTTTTTACCTCACGTCAACCTATATAGACATAAGTAAGGGAGGTTATATTTCCTCCCAAAAATTTGACTGAGAGTTTTCTGTGAATAAGAATGAGTTAGTGTACCCAGCACGCGTTTTTACTACTCTTACAATAATGTCTGTCTGTCTACGTACATGTAAATGTGTGATGATTTTTTTTCCAAGAAAATATTTTTTTTTTGTTGTCTGAAACTCTGAAATTTTCTGTTTTCCATATTTAAGCTTTCTACAGTCAGATAAAGAGTTGATTAGATTTTGGGTAAAATTGGGCAATCAGAAGTGGGACCTTATATGAAGCTCATAACACTCTTTAATGGACAACAGAAAATGGTATTTTACTTGAAATCCATAACAATTTTTAATGTAAAACTATATTAAAATACAATCAAACATTTTCAATTTTCGTGTTTATAGTTTTTATGTCAATATAATCAGCATATTAGATTCGATCTAAAATTGATAAACAGGAAGTGATACTTTACTTGAAGCTCTGCAGAGACTTTTCTAAAAAATATATTCTGCGATAATCTAAAACTTTTAAAATATGATATTTAAAATAGGTATGTGATAGAGAGAAACATATTGCGTTTATAAGGCTTAAATGTATTCTTGGAATTATGCTAAAATGAGAATAAGCTCATTATGAAAATAAGCTCTCTTTATAAAGCAATTAAAAGCATTAGCTTCGATTCTGAATTTTGTGCTCGTTTTCTTTTTGTGTTGAATCACTTTTCAATTAAAAGAATATTACCATAAAATGTTATAGCAATGTATTACTTTAAAGACATATTGTAGCCGGTATAAATAATACAGTGAATATAAAAATGCATGGCAACAGTTCATATTGAGAACTCTGAAGTCATGTTGATTTTAAAGATTTTGTGATTTTGTTGTTGCATTTTATGTGGCGTAAGTGCGAAAAAAGTGAAGTTTAACAAATAAACCTGAAATGACAAATAAAAATATTGAGATAATAAAACGAGAAAAGCCTGAAAAGGAAATGGATTACAACACTTAACATTGTATCGGGAATTTTGTGATTAATTAGTATTTGTGATGTGTTAGCAAACATTTTATGATTATTAAGTCATTGATTTGTGAATCCAAAACACTGTATGACAAGGAGATATACTACATTCGATGTGATATTTTCCCATGAATTTTGTACATTGTATGGAAGAGTAGGATAGTAAGAAATGAGTAGTGTTTATAGTAAAACTGAGAAATAAAATTTATAAATATATTAGATTTTATGTACAAGTGATTAACCAGAAGTGACAGTTTACTTAAATTTCATTGCTCATTCAGTTCCATGTCTGCAGATAGAAATGGAGGAAGGCCACGTGCTGAGGAAATTAGATTTTTTAAATTTTAATTTCTGTCAATATATCATTTACACTACCTTTATTTACAGTTGAAAGCACGCTCATGAAATTTTGCGCTAACAAAATTCCGAGTGGCAGAAATTTTGCTATAAACGTAGATAGTTCTGGACAGTTCAACATGGATAGTGACTGATTTAATATAGAGAAACCTGCAAGTAGTTGAAGAGAAGGAAGATAAGGAGGAGGATCCCTAAAGGAGATACCTAACCCCTGAGGATTGGAGTGGATATTCTAATGACTTAAAACCTCTGCCTAATATTCTAGTCACGACACTTTCTGTTATCTTGTTAGATGAAAGGTCAGCACGAAATCCTTCACGTCCCTGAAGTCTTAATGGTATATTTTCAAGGTTAAGATTAAGAACACAATTACTTTCCTTAAATGAAGTAACTCATCCCTTTAGAGATGAGTCTAATTGTAAAAGAAGACTATTTTTGCAAACAGGAAATGATCTATCAAACTGGGGGAGGCAAAACTATGTTATAAGAAACACTGCCGTCTTAAGAATTTTAAATGCATGCAAGCGCCGTTTGAAAAAAAGATCAAACTGCTTGTAAGATGCATATTCGTAAATAATTCAAATGGTCTTAAAAATGACCGTATATTGGTAGAAGAAAGTACAAAAAGTGTGTAAAAGAAATACACGTAGAACAGAAAGATATACTGCAGTAGGCTGTAACGCAGCGGTAGGAAAGAAGTGTCATATTACATGGATTGCAGTTATATTTTTACAGCATGCAGCATTATGAAATTGCAAGACATCTCAGCTGTAGTTTGGAAATAGCAACTCCATTACAGATATTCTTTAACATTTCTCTCCTGCACTCTACGTCTCTCCAACACATCTCTTGCTAACATTTTTGGTGGCCCCTTGAGTACTGTTTATTGCTGAAGAAATTTGTATATTCCCTTATAAAAGGATTGTTTAAGGACTTGGAATATGATGTAAACAACTCCGAAACCTTTTCGGTGAAATATACCAAAACATCTTGAATTCAATCTATATTGTAGTTGTCAAGATATGTTCCGAAAAAGGGTATGCGTACAATGCTGATTAAAATACTTGAATGTAAAATGTTTTAGATGGATGAATCAGAACGATATTTATAGTTTCATAAATTTAGTTAAAAAGCTACAGTTATTAATATAAAAGTATTTTATATAGGTTGTCAAAATAAGGAAGCTACTATGAAACTCTAAACAGTAATTTTATATTTTCCCAACTTCAGCACAGATTTGTAATTATGAGCACTCTAATTTGCATCTTGCCTCTATAAAGTTTCTTAGATCAGGAACAAAACTCAAACACTTAATCGTATTAAGAATCCTGCATCCTTCTTTCAAATTTGCTGAGCTGTCTCGAGCTATACATAATTTTAACTCGTAAAATGTGCGCTGAAATATATGAGTTCTTTAATGCCTATTAAAATGGGTATGCTAAAAGCATAAACTATACAAAATACAACTATATATATACAGCGATAATCGCGCTGAAGAAACGATGATTTAAAATAGATGTACTTGATTTAAGAGGTGTGAATCAAACCGAAATTTGTATTGAATATCGCCGAAGATAATTTGCAGAAAAGTTCCATCATATATCTCTCCTCGCAATGATCTCGAAATTTCATTCCAGTTTCCCAGTAGTTTGCACATAATATCTTTATAAATTGAAATATAGCTTCGTATGCATCGCTCTTCAGTGCTAATCAAATAAACTGTTCTCGACCGGCGCAAAGTGAAAGCGCAGTCAGACATGGACCATTTAAAAGCAAAATGGATCCAGCTGCTCCAGCTGCGAGAGGAAAATAAAAGCTATCTTTTCATATCAGTTCTTTGTCAAACAGCGCCTTAATAAATATATATTTCTTTCAAAATCTAATAATTTCCGTAAGTTTCAAAGCGAATTTTTGAGCTTCATTAAATTGGGATTTATCTTAAGTGTAATATTTCTTTTTCATGGGCGTATCCATGAATATTACATTTCTAAAGTAAATCATTTGTTTGCCGCCTTAAAGATGTAACTGTCTGTGCAGTCTATCTGCAGACAGTCGAGCAAATCTCCATAAGTGTACTTATAGAATAATTAAAAGGATTTAATTTTTCCACTTCTTAGTCACAAAAATCTTTCATAAATCACCAGAATCAAGAAAAAAAGGTTTACTGCTTTCAGTTTGCGGTTTAAACATTTGAGCAATTAAAACACTATTTGTTAGATGGTAAATCAATTTTCTGGCGAAGCTATTAAAACTACTATATATAAGTAAATTAAATTATATCATCAGATGTGTATTTCTGTGAGATATTAATGCACTACCCAATCTATTGTGCACTTTACTACTATTTAATAAGTATGTTCATTGGTAGAAAGATTGCACTATTTTAAAGCAGAGAATATATTGTTACGAATATTGTACATATGTAAATATGTTAAATTATATGTTGAACTGTAGTATTTTTTTTTTGTATAAAATAACACGAAATGGGTGACAGGAGACGAAGCTCTGTCGGAAAAATAAGACATTAAGTAAATGCTTCTCTCGCTAAAATTGCACGATAGAGCTGTAGAGACATTAGGTATCTTTTGAAAGCAAGCGATATGAAAAATGAGCAATGCCCTCATCAGGACTCAAACAACGGACTTTTCGAAAACACGCCGAGCGTGCTGACCACTATACACCATGAAGGCATGCTAAGAAAAGGACGAAATACCTCATAGAGCAAAGCTGGCGACAGTTTTGACGACTAATATTTTTCGCCGAATATGGTGAGAAATCGCCAAACGATGCCGCCCATGCAAACCATTTAGCGACATTTTGGTCCGGTCCCTTTGTAACTTCTGTAACTGAATAACTGTTAATTGAGCCTTATATGTAATGATAACCGCAGGTTACATTCAGGAAACAAATTAGTGAATATTTCCCGAGGCGGAGGTTGCCAAATAATGAGAAGCTCCATTTTAAAGCGCTTCAGATTTCTGCAGTGAAATGATACAGTAACGGACTTTGTATCATGGGACATATCAGTTTAGTTCCTTGCAATTATGACCATCGATACAGGAGCCAGTGTTATAATCATCCGAGAAGATAAGGCTCTACATTTGGAAGGAAGGTAAACTGATCTAGATGCTGCCGTGCGTTACAGTCCAGAATCTCCGAATATAAAATCAAAATCGATGGAAAATTAAACTTTAACATTACTTTTGGAAGAGCCGCCTGCCATCATACAGAATATGTAGCAAATATTACAGAGCCTTGCATACTCGAATAAGACTTGCTAAGGAAATGCAGTTTTTCCTCTGACTTTAAAAGTAACCAACTGCATTCTACCTCTGAGGACATAAGCGCATTCCGTATTAATGATGGAGCTAAAGCTGCCCACCAAATCATAGCTCAAGATGATATCACAGTACCAAGAAGAATAAAATATTTTCTTCCTGGATCCATAGCTGAAAACAGAAATTTCTGGTACGGTGAAATGAAATATCCCAACAAATGTAACACCCCGCGAGGAGTACTAGTAACCTCGGAGCTTTTCGACTTACCGAGGTCAGTTATCTTGGTGAGAGTTGCCAACTTCCGTGACAAAATTCAAATCATTAGGAAAGAGGAAGTGTTTAAAGCATGTACTCCAGTGACGTTTATTAAACGACCCAATAATCCTCCAATTTTTATGTCTGTGGAGACCTTAATCTCGAAGTTATTACAGAATGCCAACTAAGTGATGAAGAGAGGTGTGCTGCCGAACATACCTTTGATACTTTATTCTCCCGCTCGTCTTCTGACGTAGGCCGAACCAATTTGGCTCAGCATAGAATTGAGACGGGAGATTATCCACCAATTAAGCAACATACAGGACGTCTACCAACTGGTTAAACATGAGGACGTGGGAAAACGTCTAAATGACATGAAAGAAAGCGATGTTTTTGAGCCTTCAGCAAGTCCTTGGGCCACTCCTATCGTCCTGGTCGAAAGAAAACTGGATGGACTAGATTTTGCGTTGACTATCGCCGGATGATGAAGGTTACGAAGAAAGACATCTACACACTTCCAAAAATTGACGACATTCTTGAATCTCTTTCTAGAAATAAGTGGTTTTCGAGGGCTTTATTGAAAAGTAAATATTAGCAGGTAGAGATATATCCTGATGACAGAGAAAAGACGGCCTCTACTACCAAAAGTGGACTTTGACAGTTCAAAGTAAAGACATTTGGATTATGAAATGCGCCGGCGACATTCACAAGTCTAATGGAGACCGTACTGAGAAGTCTTTCTAAGCAGCCTCTCTGATATACCTGTGTGACATCATTAATGGCGGAGAGAGATTTGAAGAGCATTTAGAAAATATTGGAAAGGGGCTTCAAAAATTGAAGAAACACAGCCTAAAATTAAGTACAGCCAAATGCAAATTGTTCAGACAGCAAATGACTTACCTTAGGCATGTCATCAAAAATTTCCACCAGATGAAACATTTCCTGAGACTTCGCACTCTTTATAAGAGGTTTGTGAAGGACCTTTCTTCCATTGCAAGACCCTTTCACAACCTGACAGGGAGATAGCAAAAGTTCTGGTGGGCAAAACAATGTTAGGATGCATTTAGCAAACTGAAGGAATCTTTAACATCTGCGACAATCCTGACATATCCTCAGCTCTACAAATCATTTATTGTGGATACAGTTGCGAGCAACGTCAGTCTCGGTGCTCTTTTGTGCCGATAAATAAATGGTCACCAACATGTCGTAGCATACTGGAGGCAATTGTCTATCTAAATCGGAGAGGAATTACTGTGTCACCAGAAAAGTGTTTCTAGTCATTGGTAAAGCCGTAGAACATTTCCATTATTATCTCTACGGTAGAAAATTCCTGCTCCGCACAGATCATGAATCGTTGACCTGACTTTTAAATTTCAAGAATCCCGAAGGCTAAATAGTCAGATGGATACAGATTCGAAGACTATGACATCACTATCCGTCACTGGATGGGATCATCATATGGAAACGCTAACGCCTTGTCCATAAAACCCTGCCAGAAAGCTGGCGATATTTTTTCAAAGCGAAATATGAACTACTCAATCTGGTCGTACGTTAAGTTACGAATTCACCATCGTCTGACTCAAACCCATGGACTGACGCAGTCAGGAAAGACCAGTTGGAAAACGGCGACATTAAACACGTAATTGACTTAATAGAATTTCCAAATAGGAAACCTACCTTGAAGGACATTCCGATCTACATTCTTAAGAAAAAACAATATTGGGCTATCTGGTACTTATTCCATATTTGAAACGGCATCTTGTGATGGAAGCTCGAATCGGATGATTGAAATGCTTTTCGATGACAGCTGATACTTCCAAGATCACTAATCCCTTAAATACTTATAAAGCATTCCAGAAGAAGGCCGCTTCGTAATAATTAAGACTTTGCGTAAATTTCGAGAGCACTTCTATTGGAGTAATGAAAGGGCTGACGTGTAAAAGTAGTGCTAATCTTACGGTGCTTGTGCGGGTCGGAAAGGACTGAAGAAAGGCAGTTAAAGGAAGTTGCAATATTAGAATGTTTTTTTACCAATGACGGGCCCTCAGACAACTTTAGCTTGGCCACTACTAAGCCCAGACGTGGTGGTCACTTTATTATGGAGGCACCTACTAGGTGGGCCAACTTCACCTCCTATGAAGGGACGGACACTTAAACCATTTCTTCTCCGGAATTCGAACCTGAGCTCTTTGGTATCGCAGTCGGCTCCCCTAACCACTACACCGTTTTGGCGGCGCAATGTTAGAATGTAGGAACAGCTTTTGAGCTCAGCACTTTCGATATACTGGGACCTCTTCCGCGATCTGCTAATGGCAACAAATACATCCTCATTGTCATTAGTTACTTTGCGAAGTGGCCTATAGCCGCATCGTACTCCTGACTGCTGTCACGGAAGCAGAGGTATGGATACAGTATGGATTTCCATGTACGAAATGCCTTTTCAGTTACATTCCAAACAAAGGAGAAATTTTATCTCGGCTGTAATTAAAAAACTGCAATTTATTCGGCACCGACAAAACCAACACGACACATTTACATACCCATTCAGAGGGCCAGGTTTATTCGAAGCATTCTTAATAACTTCTCGCTGATGGTTTTCGGAAACCAACACATTTACACCTGTCTTACAAGCACATCGCAGTGCTGTCCCCGGGACTACCGGCTATTCGCCATTCCAGATGTTCTGTGGTTTTAACCTTCATCTGCTATGCGATCTGTCATCTGTTCGCCCTGCAGATGCGCCCTCACTGGCTGAGGAAGTACACTCAAGATCTCATGCAATTAATTTTAAAATATGCACTCTTACCATTTAATTTAGCCTTCCTGTTAATAGATGGTACCACTAAGCGTGTTTTGAAGTGATGCACAATTCTTCACAAGGGCGAATCAGCTTAATGACGAGGAAGATGAACAGGAATCCGACAGGCAAACTACAGGACAGAGATTCAACGAAGGTGACAAGGTGTGGCTATCGAATCCGGTTCTACGGAAAGGACTCTCTTCCAAACTACAGTCATCCTGGACGATCCTTACACAGTCTTAAACATGCTGAATGACGGATCCGTAAGATCGTATCCCTAAGTCATCAAATTATAAGCCTAATTTCTTTCATTACGAGAGGCTAGCCCTTACTATGACCGTAGTACGTAGTCCCCATAGTGAGTGAGTGAGTGAGTGACGGAGGACGTGGGCACGTGCAAATAAACTAAACAGCGCACTGTTATAGGGTATTTCTCCCATCGTATTAGCATTCCTTTGTGGTGTAGTAGTCAGCATGCTCAGCGGGTATTCAAGAGATTCATGGTTCGAGCCCCGGCGAAGGCGTTGCTCGTTTTTCATGTCTTCTGCTTCGAAATAACCTAGTGACTCTAGACTGTGACCATTTCTATACAAATCTCTAAATTCGTGCATTTATTTAGTGTTTCATTTCGTGTATGCTATTTATCGAAATTATTGTTTTAGCACTCCATTGATTTTCTTTAGTTATAAGTATGGCTTCTTGTCTAGGAATTTTACTGTCTAGGACGTGCAGCCTTTGGGAAGGGGGCAATGTTACAAATTTTGGACATATGCAAATAATTTTATTTCAATTATATATGAAGCTGTAATATTTTTTTATGTACATTAACACGAAATGCTTGAAAGAGATAAAGCTCTGCCGGAAAAATAAGATTACAGCGACAAGCCTATTTAAATTAATCAAATGGCTAACTCTTTACATTGACGATATATTGTAAAGCTGACGATGGTTTTGGCTGCAAATCTTTCTCGCCAAATTTACTAAACTTGGCGACCATTTGGTGATACTTTGAAAATCTTACTCTGATATACTGTGCCTGCCTAGAGTAACCCATGGTTAATTAGATTTTTTTTCTTTCGCAGGCAGTTGAAATAACAGATAGCATGCCGATGTTTTGATTTTAATGTTCAGCAG
>KK115966.1:223239-242497 GCA_000611955.2 Stegodyphus mimosarum | reverse complement strand
CAGCAGGTATTTTCTTTTTTTAAATATAAAGCAAAGTTTTTTAAACAAAGTGAAATGCTAGTGTTCATTTTAATTCAACAATGAAATAAAGCAGCGTAGTGCATTTGCTATATCGCCAGCAAAGGTTTTAAACTTGAAATATAGTTCTTGCACAATTTTCTTCACTTCTTCAATTTATCTGGTTTTTTTAAAATTTTCTTATAATGTAGGGTTTCCCTTATTTTGCATAACAAATTAAATTTAAGTTTGATACTTTTCCTGAACTACTCAACTTACCCTAGTATTTTCTGACCAGGATGTAAATTTAAAGTTAAGTGAAGTGAATATTTAAACGGGTGAATCTCCGAGTTTATTCACAGCGTGTTTTCGCTACCCAGCGCTCGTTTCGTCGATATCTCGCTGTTACTCTAGGAAGCCTCTTGGCCATTTCGGATTATTGTCACGCCTGCTAGCGTTCTGTGAGTCAACCTGTTAGGTGTAATTTAATGTGTTAATACAGCACTATTTTATTTTAGATTTCGACTTGGATTGTATTCTCCATTAAGTTTCACCGCAAGTTGACCGTGTTTTTATAACGCAGAAGTTCGTACTTTTCTGTTAAACTCCGAATTAATAAAGGGTTACTTTTCACCTTTCTTTTGTGCCGGTACTTAATTTACGCCTGTGCGAGAATTCGCCAGGTTCATTGTAAGATCTATTTTTAGTTTATGTGGAATGACAGAGATAGATCTCACAACATAATAAATGTTATTTCATTTTTAAACTTCATTTATTAATTTTTTGATTTTCTTAAAAATCTAAGAACTGGTCATTCACATTGACGAACTGAGGAGGATTCTTAATTCATCATTAGTTTCCACTTATATCCAAATAGCTGAATACGTAAAGAGTTTGATGCCACAATTGAGTACATTTTCGAGTGCACCCATAGAAAACAATGGCGATTTCTTCATTTTAATTTTGTTGAGCTAATTCACATATAAATTTAAATTCAGATCATAAGAGCTAATTTTTACTGAACATTTACTCAACTCTTTTTAAACTGGATTTCCCAGAATTTGCACGCCGAATTTCCATTAATTAAGCGTAGAAGTCTAGCTCATTCTAGTATTTGCTTCTGCATTTGTACCTTCTTCCATATTGTTTCGCCTTGAAACTACTTTGCTAATTTTCATAATTTATTCTTGAAGCTGTAAAGCAGGAATAGAGAAAAAGCTTCATTAGGGAAAACATGCACCTAACTAAAAGATTATTTTCCGCACTTTGCTTAAATTTTAAATATAGTTCTGAATAAAGTATACCCACATTAAAGTATATAATATTTTATAAATGAGGAGTTAAAGTAAAGCTGTTAGCACACATGATTATATATAATTAAAGAATAGTAAATTCAATTCATTAATATAATTCAGAATACTGATGAAGCAAAATTTTACTCGAATATAAATTAAGAATTTATTTGTAGTCATGAGTTATGACGTTCATTGCTATGATTAGTGTCAATATAACTTGGGACGCTAAGAGGGCACGCATTCAGATTACATACAGTTATTTGATACCAAAGTCACTGATAAAAACGATTGTAGAAACTTCATAATCATTACAATAGCAGACGTCATAGCTGCAGGACAAAACGTTATTATGATTCATTGTTTTGAATTATGATAGCATAAATGAAAGCACATATATTAATACCTAAAAGCGAAGTATGCCGACAACAAAACCAATTACTTAATGTAGCGAATGTTTTCCATTTTTTGAAGAAAAAGACCAGGCATTAAGAAAATCGGTAACGTTTCACTGTAAACTAAATACAATTTTAACTTTTTTCGCATAATTATACAAACTTATTTATATGTCCTCAGTTGAATTTGTAAAAATTCATAAAAATAAAAATGTGGCCAAAATATGAAATAAAATTGGGATTATTGATACTGAAGTTGGATATTAGTGATACTGAATTAAGATTTGTATTTCGGAGCTTTTAATTTTTATTAATATTCGAACATTGTTATATTTATGATGTTGCTTAATTTCATCAAATTCTCTACCCATTCTTGAAACCCAGTTCCTTTTCTTCCAATGCATCGTACACTGTTATGCATTTTAATAATTCTAATGTCTTTTAAAAATCGTAACATATAAGTTAGCTTTGAATTCATTATTTCCCACCAAATTAATTCAGTAAATTAAATGATTCTCTATCTCTTTCTTTGTAAACGTAGCAGATTATTTCTGATATGAGCAATCTTTAAAAATTTTAAATTCAGCATAGAATAAAAGGCTTAAATCAATAATTTATGCAATGTGCAATAAAAATCAGACATAACATTCAGTTTGTACAGCTTCTGAAATATATACTTACGTTAAATTTAAATGTTCAATTGATGTCATAAAATAAGTAAAACATCTCCTTTTCATATTTCGTTTTTGTGTTTTGATTTTAAAAATGCGATTAGAGTATGAGTCAGTCATTTATGTTGTAGGAACCATAAGCTGACTATAAAATAACATGCAGCTAATTTTAAGCAAATTAAACTTGGCTAGTGGAAATATAAAAGATTCTCAATTTATAATAATTCTACTTGAAATTATGTTGGTTACATGGTTGTGAACGGACTCGAAATTAGAGAAAATCGTACTTCCAGTTTCAAATTTTGATGTTTAATTGAATTAACAATGTACAGTATGATACTTGAAAGGATTTATATTCATTTTTACAAGGATAAGAATTCTGTTAAACAGAGTAATTTTACTTGCTACAGAGAATTATGAAACTGAAGGAAGAAACCAATTTTGCAACCAAGATTTGATGTACAATTGAAGAAAATGTTGCTATTATAGCGTCATCCGCGTATGAAGAATTTTCCAGCTCAATCAAAATATAAAAAACTAAGTTCCTTTCCTAGCACCCTTACCATACGGTAATGCACTTGCGTTTCATAGTTCAAACATATTATAAAACAGGGTCTCCTTAAGTTGTTTGCATGGCACACATCTAATCGCATTGTTTTTACATTTCAGCTCAATATTCAGTAATTTTGAAAAGATTTCTGCAGAGTTTTAAAAAATAGGCTCTCCATTAAACGGTTTTACCCAGCTCTAAGTTAATATAATTCTTCTGAGCAAATTTGTAACAAGGTAGGCTGAATTATGATTCAATACGTTAAGTACTTAGATAAGCTTTCAGCTTAACAGAATTTTAGCTTTTAATAGTACGGGATGTTATCTTTTACAACTGGCAGATGGCGCTGCACTCTGTCTGATAGAACTTTAAGAATAAAAACGCAGACGAGGCCCTCCATAACAACAGAACATATGTAAGCCGAAAGACGAGACACATTCTTAAGATGAAATAACTCTTTTTCTTTATTGTGACAATTTTCTTGTGACAGGACATTCATGTTCTTGTCATCCATTTTTTTCATAGTGTATAAAAACTGTAGATATTAAATGTTCAAGTTAAAATCTCAGTTAGGCTAGTCTTTTATTATACCCTAAACATTGAATTCACCCATTTATGAAATAAGACTTCCGAAATCGAGGTCAGAATAGTAACTAGCTTGCCTACATAATGGAAGCACAGGCCTCGATGGGCCTAATCACGCCAAAGATTATAATGTATTTCTTCCACCTTCTTTGAATGCCTTCGTGATGTGATGGCCAGCACACTTGGCGCGTATTCGAGAGGTCCGAGGTTCGAGTCCCGGTGAGGGCATTGCTCATTTTTCACGTCTCTCAGCATCAAGAATTCTAATGTTTCTACAGTGGCGCCGAACTAAAAGAGGTGATGGATGATGATTCTCCACCACCAGGATTTGGCGAATAGGTCCCTTAATAACCAGTCGTCCTTTAAAAGGAGGAGTATATAATGTATTTCTCCCGCCTTCTTAGCATACGTTCCTGATAAATTGGCCAGCACACTCGGCAGCTATTCGAGAGGTCCTAGGTTGGAATCCCGGTGAGAGCTTTGCTCATTTTTCACGATTCCTGCTTCAAAGAATTCTAATGTCTCTACAAAACTTGGGTACGAGCACCTATGTTTCGAACTATTTATTTGCATATTGTTACTTGTAAGAATAGTGAGCTAAAGTATTGTTAATCAAGATGACTGCGTTAAATTCCATTTATAGAATTTCTGATTTTTAAGAACAGATCTCACAAAGTCTATTGAAATGTTGTATCAAATTATTTGGAACTTGAAGTGATCGGAAAAATAGAGCGAGATTACATTACTGTTCTGGTTTTCTATCTAGTTTTAATGTCGCAGGCACAAAACAAAAATTACTTCAGTCTTTCATTATAAACAATTTTATTTCCGTGTGTAATTTGTTACGACTTAAATATGAGTCAAATGACGATAAAAACTGGGATTTAGTATTGAACAGTCTTTGTGATGTTAACCTTTTACAATACGAAGCTAATGATGATGATATGTTGAGTTATCCGAAAACGAGAGTGTTCGATATTCTGATAATGATGATGATGTTAACTGTAATAAGTAAGAATCCTCCCCATAAATAATTCAGTAGATCAAAGCTTTAGGACGCCCACTAACATTTAATTACATTTTTCGTGATATTTTAGAAACTCTTTCAGAATTTAATGGAACTGAAATATATATTTATATATATATAATACCCGATCAAATCATTCATTAGCGATCAAAAGAATCTTTTAAATTATTTAAGTTATCTGAATTACAAAAGATTGTATTTACAAGAAAATTGCTTGCTGGTTCTTCTAAAGTATTTATTTTGTCTTTGAAAGATAATTATCTCATAGTACAATTTAAAAGAAATTTATGAATTTAGTTCTAAAATAAATAGTGCACTTCATAATTTGTCACAGAAATGACTTTTAAATCCTGGTCAATCCCTTTCTGAGAATTTAACTGCAATGAGTGAAAAATCCAGTCATAGTTCTGTTGACTATTCATCCATTCTTGATTATATAATTAACGGAAAACTTGATCCAAATAACAACAGAAATATTTTGTATGGTTGTAAAACTATTTCTGAATTTGGAAGAATTAAATGTTTATGAGAAAATTCGTGCTCCAGATACAAAGTCTAAGGTTATTCAAGTACTAATACTCAAAGTAATGCACACGCTATATCTGGTAAGAATAAGAAACCAAGGTGTTATATCTGAGAAAGTGTAGGCCATAAATCGAACTCATCATATGAGTAAAGGATTTAAGTGCTTTAAATGTAACTCACTTGGACATAAAACTGTGGATTGTTCAAAACATCTCCTAAAACGTTTCAAGGTGCGGAAAACTGTAGCTCCAAATACTCAGACTTCTCAAAACGAAATGCTTAAAACTGTTATTTTAGATAATTCGCAAATCGCTGCTTTAATAGGTACCGGAAATCAAGTAACATTAATATGAGAAGACATACATAAGAAGGTATGTTTCTCTGAACGTAAGCTGACAAATCTGCAGTTAACGGGATTTGGAAATGAGGAAAATTATACCTATAGGGAAATTTGAACGTGAATTCAAAATTGATTATTCTTCATTTAGACCATTCCAGATTATTCATTTAGATGCTTCCAGTTTGTAATATGAGTAAAAAGACGACTGGTACTAAACTCAGCTACGAATTAAAACTTAAAGCAGTTGCAGAAGCTCTAAAATAATTAAGGGAGTACGTTTCAGGGCATCTCATTTAAAATCGTGACAGACTGTAATGCAATCAAACAAACTATGAGCAAGAAATATATTGTTGCGAAAAATTCGGCGGTTGCGCCTGTATGTAAGCTTTCCGGCATAGCACTAGGATTGCCATAAAATTGTGTATGGTAGGGTTGCCAGATTGGCGACTTTATCGCCCATTTGGCGACCAAATAGGCGATATCCCACGGTCCAATCGGGAAGCTTCTAGAATAACTTCCTGTCGAGATATTTCTCTAAACGTGTGGAACCTAAAGAAAAGCTGTATAAAACCCTTCGTTTCTGAGAGCCAGTAGTGTGATTAGTTGTGAGAATAGCTGCTTACTGTGAGTGCTAAGCTACGCGAGAGTTTAGTGAACGGAAAGCGATCGGGATAGTGCTTTGCCGTGAACCTACCTTTACAGTATAGCTTGACAGTGTATTGGTGATTGTTCCACGGTGTTTATTATAAGTTTAGTGTTGCCGTGAAGCTACCTTTACAGTTACAGCCTGAAGCTGTGTTTCTGATGTTTTCAGCGTATTTATTGTAGATTTTCGACGCTTTTAAAGGTAATTTTGGAACTGTGCTGTAAATAGTGATTCTTGTAAATAAATTGTGCTTTTTATTGTTCTGCATCGTGTTTTCATCGGATGCTCTCAAATCCACCAACCCGTATAACGCAACAATATTTATACTAAAATATCTAGATGGACATTAATGTTACAAGATTACGACTATGAAATCGAACATAGATCTTGCACCTGTACGCAACATGTTAAGGCTTTGAGCAGAAACATTTTACGTATGACAAATCAAGATGATGTAACATTTAAGATAATTCTTTTTTGACCAATGGTTGATTCATATAAAAATGATTGCATCAGCCGCAAACCGGTATAAGTGGTTAGCGTCGCTGACTGCCGTGCCGAAGAGCTCGGGTTCGAATCCCGGAGAAGTCATTGGTTTGTAAATGTATAGCGTCGGTGCGTCATGGCGGAACTTTAAATATGCTGCGAGCCGAAAGTCCTCTCGTGTGGTTTGGTGGAAGGGGAGAGGGAAGGGGACCCTCGGACCCGTCCTCTCGTGTAATGCTTCTCATTAAAATTTGGGGGGAACTGAACAAAATCGCACTGTTATCTCTAAGCTGCTCAAGGCTGTTGCCAACGACAGGCGTAATCTTGCGCTCCTTGCCACAAGGAATTTCGTGGGCTTGGGCTCACATTACTGTTAGACAAGTGAGCATAAGTAGCAACAGATAACTCAAGCTTAAGAAACTGATGAAAGTATAAAAGCTATAAAAGAAGTTATGAAATCTAAGTCCTATGAAGATTGCTGCTTTCTGACGTGCTTTACGAAATGGTGAATGCAAATGATGCTATGAACCATGAATCAGTGCAATAGGAATCTCAAGAAACACAATAAACTTAGATTTGAAGCCATCGAGGAGAAATGCCACCTGAGAAGATTCTAGATAGAAGCACATCGAGGAACAGCCCGCTCATAAAGATAATGAATCGAATGCTAACTCCATCAGAAATCTTCAGTAACATCCCTTCCAACAGACAAGCAAAAGGAAACACTGGAAACGAAGAAACTACATCGACGACCGAAGAAGAGCATACGGTTGAAAAGCAAAAGTCTGTTAGAAAATTTGATGAAAAAAACCTGCTATAGGAATCAAAGATGGAAAGAAGAAACTAAAAAAGGTAAGAAAAAGAAGTGAAGAAGCAGATTCAGAAGATCCAGGAAGAAAATCGAAAGTGCTTGCATAAATTTCATATTCTGAAATGAAAAATTTGCTAAAAAGACAGTGCAACCCCGATTTTGATGTTTTATTATTAGACTTTCTCCCGATTTGACTAAAAGAGTATTCTTTTAAAGATGTGGATCATTTTAAGGAGAACGATGGAGATGTTAAAGATGAAATGTATTTAAGAAGACGCATTTAGAAGACGTACCCAGAAGAAGTTTAAGAAGATGCAATTAAAAGACGTATCCATATGATGTTTGAAGGCGTATGCATGAAGACGAAATCATGCGGATTCATCGAGACGACTCTGAAGAAGCGATTCCACAACGATGACGCTGAGACGACAACGACGATACGATTCCAAGACCACAACTGAGGGAAACTCAGCGAAACACAAAATTCAGTGAAACTCAAAACTTCGTGAGATTTAAATTATTATTTCTTGTCTGTTTTTTATTTTACAGATCCCCAGAAGATGATGATCTTATTTCCAGCACGTGAGGACGCATGCCATCAGGATGGACGAGTATATCCGTCCTGATGGCATGAGTCTTTCATGACTCACAGATGACGCTGCACGTCATCTGGTAGAACTTTGTGAAAAAAAAACGCAGACGAGGCTTCCATAACAGCAAAGGATGTGCAAGATGCATGACGAGATGTGAATGTTATAAAGATGATAGAACGTTTTTCTTTTTTTCCTTATTATGGCAGTTTTCTTGTAAATATTCATGTTCCTGTCCTTTATTTTCGTAGTGTGTAAAAACTTTGGATATCTCTAATAAATGTTCAAGTTAATACGTCAGTTGGACTAATCTATTACTATGCCTTGGGCGTTAAATTCTTCAGCCATTTATGAAGTAATTCTTGAAAAGGTCAAGGCGAGAGCAATAAGTATCTTGCCTCTAATTAGGTTTATAAGAAAGAAGTCCCAGAGTATTAATTGAACAGCATTTAGAGATGAAATCATTTTATGACTTAACAAATGGTGTCAGCTTAGCTGTAGGAAATATTTAACGTAAAAAACAAAATTATCCCTGCTTTTTAGCAAACTTTTCATTTTAGCGTATGAAATTTACGCAAGCACTTCCGTCAGCTGGAAACATTACGACAAGCAAAAAGATCTAAATTTTTGAGTGATGGTGTCTTGAAAATGAAGTTCATGAAAATTTGAAAAAGATCCCTTAGTGAAGGTACTATTGAAATCGTGAAATGTGGATTCAATTTAATTTGAGGTAGGACCGGCATTTCAAGCGTGAATACTGAACTAATTTAATTGAAGCCAAACAAAATCGAGTAACTGGAAGAAGACAAAACAATTAATGATGTTGTTATGAATTTTGTATACAAGTAAATCATTTTAGTGAAACTGTAAGTGAAATTGTTGTGTTTTGCATAATGTAACATGAAATGTCTAAGAGAGGAGGCTGTACTTGAAAAATAAGATTACAGGGGAAAGTCAATTTAACATTGAGGTAAATGGCCATCTCGCTAAACTGGCGAGATATCAGCAAGCTTTGAATTGTTTTGGCAACTAATTTTTTCTCCAAATTTCGTGATCATTTTGCGATATTCTGGTCTTATACCCATACAACTGTAATTGATACTTGTATGTAACTGTAAGGATATGCGGCCCTTTTATGCAACTTTAAACCTATCTGCCTGCCTTCTAGTGATTTCGAGAAATGGAGGATCCTAGAGATTTCTCGGTGGCCGAGGGAGAACTATATAAGCCCAAAGAGAGCATCGGTTCTCATGTTTTAGTTCAGAATAGAATTCGCAGTATGAAGAGATCTCTGTGTGAGCTTCTTTTGTAAAAATAAATTTTATCTAGCTATCACCGGTCTGGGTGCATTCAAACCATTACAAAGTAAGCAAGCAACAATGCATTTATAGATACATATCGGTAACCCGTGAAGTGAAAACGTTACTGTTAAAGTTTTAAAAAACAATTTATTGAATTAATCAAAGATGGGCATAAACAGTTGCAATAGGTATTTAACGCGCTGTTTGGCATTTTATGTAGTAAAAAACGGGGCACTTTTGGATGAACGGAAATCTGGTTTAAGTAATCTTAACTTGAAAAGGCATACATGTAATGTAATTTGAGAATATACTGATATCTCACCATATTATGAATAATACTGACTTTCAGGTTTCACACCACTGAGTTTTGATAAAAGAAAAAGGAGCCGGCTCCGGTTAAGTTGGTTTACTAAATAACTGCATCAGAGTTAAAAATAAGTAAACTTTTCTCTTTATTAGAATACATAAATAAAATTTGTATTACGGTAAGGTCGTTAGAATACTATTAAAACTAAGCCCGAATGCTATGAGCTGATAAATGCTGTGTTGATAATATAGCTTAAGAAAGGATGTTTTATTCACCGCATTCTGTCGAAATTAGAAAATATTTTGTTGATAAATATTTAAAAAAATGTATAAAATTGATTCAAACATGTCAAGCCTGAGTTGGATTCCAGATAGTTTAAATTAAGTGTTGGAATAAACATATATATTTATCATTAAGATCTTTGTTTATTATTTAATTTTCGCATTTTGCTTTCAAAATTAGTGTTGCTCTGCTGCACTTCTAGATGCATTGAGCAAATAGTTAAAGTTTTAAAATTACACGATTGTCATTGTAATTCGATCTACCCAGTCTCAAAAAATCAAAACTTTCCTGAAATATTTCCCTTCTACAAAATGAGTAGTTCTTTCTAGAGCCTTTTTTTAAAGTAATGAAAAAATTTCTTTTCTTTAGATGTACAGTTCATCAAATTAGGTTGAGAGTTTTTCTTCTTGAGTGAAAAAAGGAACGTTAATCAGGGGATGGTATTTCAAAAGAAATGCTTCTTCAATTAAATCTGAAAGTATCGCATTTACGTAGATTTAACGAAAACCAGTTTTTGGTTTCAATTAACTGACCTAATGGTAAAATATTTATAATAAGTGTAAATTTATTTTAGTATTCACTTTTACTCACTCTCCGATATTAGGCCATAAAAATTCCTAAATGTTGTATAAATGATTATAAAAATTACGTTAAGCATTGGAGATTAAGCCGTAAAAATTAGACAGAAGAGAATGCAAACTGAAGTTATTGCTGAAAAAGCACTGGAAAGGTCAGCAAAGCACCCGTTCTTTATTCTGTAACAGCAAGCAAGCAAATTTGAAATTTCTAAAAACAAGGTTATTAAATGATTCTGCTGAGCAAAATATGATTTCTTTCGTTCTTTATTTTTACAGAATATGACCCCCAAACCTATGAATTTTCCCTGTCAGGTAATTGATAATTTAAGCTATTGTTTCCGACAGTGATTTTCTACATTTTATTATTGAAAAAAAAGTTAAGCCATTTTTTATTTATCATAAAAGACTGTATCTTCGTTTTAAATGACTGCAGTAGTTTAGTTATAACCATTTTCTTCCTTTCTATTAGGATATGCAAGAATTTTGCCCTCATTTGGTTGTACAAGAATTTTGCCCACACTTATATTATTTAAAATTGCTCAGCTTTCCTTTTTCCTTTTAATAAACTTGCAATTTTATCTTATAGAGCCTATATTACTTCCAAACCTTTATTAAGACTAGACCCATATCAATGTAAACTGTAAATTCTGGAACTCTAAAGTTGTTTTTTGTCCAATCTGCATCAATCTGTGTTTTTTCCCTTCCTAATTTTACAAATAATCTAACCTATTTATTGAGGAAATTTTGCTTACTCTTTATTGTATCTGATTAAGTAGTAGTAATACAAACAATATAAAAGTTGATATTTCGCTTTTCAAATAAAATTTATAAGAAAATACTACACTTCCTCATGCGTGCTCTTATGATGTAATTTATGCCCTGTGCATGTTATCGTGGCGCAAGTAGTTAACATATCTAGAGAACAATCAGAAAATACCTCGTTCGAATTCCGGCGGTAATTCATTAGTGAGCGGATATTTTGTTCCTTCGAAAACCTCAATTTCCGTCAAATTTTCCATATCTATAGCCTCCTCTTATTTTAGATAACCGATCAAATTTAGAAGAGATAAATTAAGAGAGAATATATAAACGGAAAATAACAAATTAGCGCGAAATACAAAAGATTTGTTTTTGCAAAATTGATTAACAAAAATTAAGCTTTGTTCTTTTTCTTTATTAAAAGTGCAGAATACTTTACTTCAGAAAGTAGTATTTCTCTTTGTAAGCTCCGTCACACATTTGCAGTACTATGGATTTGCGTTGCTTTGCTGTAGCAAAGTTAAATTTAACATTCTATTTAAATAAATTTCAAGTCATTCATCTATGTTAATATTGTAATTAAAATTTCCATCTCTTTTCTCCTTACATAATGCGTGTGATGCAGGAAATTTTTAAAGAGATTCGATAATTACCCAGAGGTAAGGTCGAAATGAATATACTGCAATTCAAGCTGAAATTACCTAAGAGAGGGTAACGTTAAATTGTTCATAATTTTCTTCAGTCTTGATGACCTATGTTGCTCGGAAGAGTTGTTCTATTGTAATGAAGCCATAAATTCTATCATCCGTCATAGTCTAGTCAGACCTATCCCTGGGATTTACCTCTTGTTTAACTGTTATAGTTGGCCAAGAGCCGTCGCACACAGACGTATTTCATATCTAAATCAATAACATCCATCATAAATATCTCATGTATAGCTATAAAATTTGCCTCCTCTTTAACTGATTAATGTAGATCACTATGTAGTGAATTATCTGGATTATCGCTTTAACAGAAGTTTAATTCTTATAAATATTTTAAATAATAAAAGTGAAAACTTACCTAACTGAAACTTTAATCGGTATCAGTCTTGATTAGTTTTAAAGAAGGAAAAGAAATTGCTACTTATAACGTAAAATAAGTCTGCTTAAAGCTCATGAGTATTGTTGGGAATGAGATCGACAGCATATTAAATCCCAAGCAAAAAAGAGAAAAAATCATTCAAATATTTAACGTCTCTGTTATCGGTATACAGCTCTTTGCAATAATAAATTGTAACAATGTCAAGCTTCTGAATTCCTAATACTTTACCCAAACTACTCTCTGTTTTTAAATATTCATAACTTTTATTTCTTCGAAGTATATTTACTTAAAGACGACGAAAATGTACTTAGTGACGAAGGAGGAAAAGAGCATATTTGCTCCTCAGTAAATTTAGATGACTCGCAAAGTTTATATGAACAAAACCATAACTCATGATGCTATTTCAGGAGGCAGATTTTGATAAATTGTATGCTTTTGGGTATATTGCAAGAAAATAATGCAATGCGAGAAACTATTGCTGCTCTCCTTGCTGCAAATCTGAACTCTCTAGTCGAAAGAGATTTAAATGCTGCGTATGCACTTGCCAAATTAATCTCTTAAAAGTGAGAACTTAAACTGTTTGTTGGCATTAAGGATTCAACAACTTCCAAATGCTCACGTTTCTAAGTACATTTCACTTGCTGGAAGAAGCATAAGGATTCGATTTTCTTTAATATAAGTTATCCCTCCCAGAGATTAAAAACTTTTTCTATAACGATCCTAATCATACCGTGGTCTCTTTTATGTAAATTAAATTTAAGACCTTTTGCATTAAAAGTATGAATTAAATAATTAAAATGGACGGGAACGATCAGTTTATAAGTACAGTGGGTTTGCGAAAATGTAAAAATACACCTCATGAGGAGATAAATATTTGCATCCGCTGTCGCAGTAAAAACGCCCATCTAAATCTTTTTCTCGGATATTCTGGGTATTTCTATGAAGTTTTAAATAAATGAGAAGTAAAAAAAATTCTCCCAAGAAGGTCAAACTGAGAAACTAGTGGGTTGAAATAATGGAATACGTCATCGTCTCAAACTGATAGGAAAGGTAGAATTCATTATTCGATCCAACATAAATTTGCGCAGTCCTTATATTTTTCGGCTTCGCAAATCATTTTCAGAGCAAGGTTTGAAACATGAAATGCCAATGACCAAAACTAATTCGAGGCTGATGACGATGGAAATCAAATGTCACACGTTTACATAGTTCTATAAAAGATACTTTCGATCTCTTTTGTAAGCAGACAGAACTTTTTCGATTGCTTATTACAAAATATGAAATTATATATGACAAAAGAGGTAGTGCATTCAGTATTTAAAAACTTTTGGCAAAATTTATTGCGTTTAATGTAAATGTGAGCCGGTTGCTCTTAGCAGACCCTGTATAAATCCATCCTTTTTAAAAAATAAACCTCACATCAATTGTTTCCGTAATCATGTAACCGGTCAGTGTTTTATAGTGCCTGATATCTTACATAATGTATGTTTTTAAATCACAGTTTTAATCAAGTCATTCATAAAACATCATAGATTTCGTGTTCCATAAAGTATATCTAGTGATGTCAATTTCAGTCTGATAACAATTTCACCGTTGAACAAAAGAATAAAATTAATTGCGACTCAAAATATTTAAATTTTATTTTAATCATAACTCAGTTTCTGTTTTCAAAAATTTCGTACTTAGCAATAGTCTAGATGCATGTGCATTGTTGCAGCCTTCTCCATGAGTGTAATTCCGATAAAATGCCAGCTACGAAGACGTCTATTTTAAGGCAGGTAGTTTCCCTTTTCTTTGGCGTAATAAAATATCAATCTGTCTTTATTATGATTCATTATTTATTTTAAAATATTCAGAGATTAAATGCATTTAATTCACAATACCTTCATATTAAAAAATTTCCTATGTACGAATAATATACCGAAAACGTTAATTTTCAGAAGACAGCACTCCATACAAAGACAGTAGGAATAGTTAAACCACTGGAAGCTATAATAGTAATAAAGAAGAATGAATGAATGTGACTTTTTTACCTTTTCGAGTCATATGTATATAAGAAATGAGATCAAAGCTTAAAAATATTAAAATTTTTATCTTAATTTTATAATGCTTTGAAAGCCATATTTTTATCCTTTTGCTTTTAAAACCTTTAATTTGCTTCTCAGAATTTAGTTTTAGGATCGTGTTTTGAATAATTCAATCCAGGATGTGTATTTTAATCTCTCTAGTTGTATCTGTCGCAGTTTTAAAATAGCACCTTTCTGCGAGAAATTGCTCCATTTTTTGAGGACAAGAAAAATATTTAGCTATTTAATATTCATAAACTACGAAAAACAACAGCAGTTTTTTTCTTGTACTAAAAATATACCCAAATTCATCAAAACCGACGACCTGAAATAGCTCCTTCAGTTACTGTTTTGTTTACATAAACTTCGTGTACTGCATCTGAATTATTCAGGCGCAAAAATGTTGTTCTCCTGAACCGATAAATAATTTTTTTCGTCTTTAAGCAAATATGGATCTATGAAATAAATTCATGAACATTTTAAAATAGAAAACAGTTTGAACTTCAGAGAATAGTTCGGGTAAATTGTTAAAAACTCAAAAGCTTTACATTGTTCTAACTTATTACTGTGAAGAGAATGTGTATCGATAACAGGAATATAAAGATTACTTATTTTAATGATTTTTTCTGTTTTTTACTTGTGATTTATCAGGCTATCATTTCTAGTTGCCGACTACAGCCATGTGTGCTAAGTTTACTTAGATACTTTCAGAGAAGCAACTGAACTTTGTATGATGGTACTTCCTACTGTTCTTGCTCTTCTAGATATTCTTGTACGAAAACTGAACTTTAATCGTATTGTTTATAGTTCTGAAAAGCCTATTCTCTTTTCGCAAAATCAGAGACCTTTATGAGATAAAACATTTATTGCACAGCGTCATTATATTTCCTAGAAGAGATTTAATCGATGCATGTATAGGACAACCAATTGTTTATATTATTGGTAATTTGCCAGTGATAAAAAGATATAGTTCAGTTATTATAGTAAGTAAAAGAGGTAAATTCTCCTTATAGTAAATTCTTCAGTCGTTTCTTTCTGAATAAATTATCTAGCAGGATCGAGAGCTTCGTCGTCACTAAACTGCGAACATTGGAGTTAAGTAGCTAGAACCAATTTCTCTTTGCATCGTAAATATGTAAGTGTTTGCGCTGAATGTGTGTTTGAACAACAGGACAAGCCATACGTAAATGCTAGACATCTCAGATTTCCTCCTTGCATGTTGAAAGATTCCTGTGCGAGAGTTCTGCTAAATACTGTGATGTATTGAAAGGGATTTGTATTTTAATTGAATATTACAACACAATATAACTGCATGACGTTGGAAACTTTTCTGGCATTGCTTATGTGTATAAACCAGATGTTCCTTTGCTTTATTAGTTTTCATTCTGACAGTTTACTGTCTTCTCTAGCAAATATTTACTCCAGATTTTTGAAATTATTCATTTAACGCATCAGTACCTTTATTGTCCTTGGTTCTAACTGCATAACTGTTCTTGTTTCCGATTATGACTGATCAGAACTTCTTGTAATTTAGGTTAAAATAACACGCCAAACAACGATTATTTCAGAAGTCAAACAACAAAAATCAAGATTATATTTGCAAATTTTCCAGGACTAGTTTCAATGGTTTGACTACCGAGCCATCTTCTCAGTTGCCAAAGTGCAAATTATTTATTTACTTATTTTTCCAGAGAAATATAGCGTGATATTATAGCGCCTTACACGGAGGGTGAGAGCGATTACTCTTCAAGGAGCGCCAAGGTTAATCTATCATATAGCTTCAGCTTCCCAAGGAAGTTAATTTGAAGGAGATCGAGTGTATTTGCAATTTAAATGTAAATTTAAATGCTCCCAAGAAAGGGTCTGGCTACTTTGTTTACATACATCGCATATATATATATACTCGTATTTAAAAATTAATTTATAATTGCCAGTTATTTGTTGACAGGAATACATAGTTATTTAACTTTGCTTCATTAATACATTATTTTCTCCTGTAAATCTGAATTTTGCCCCACATTGTTTTTTTTTTCAGAGAAAATATATACATGTAGATTGCAATAAATCACAAAAGGTGTGTTGAGAGTCTAAAATGTTTGCAAAAAGCTGAATTTTACATGCTCCATTTTATGTACAAGAAGTGTTATTTTGGAAGGTTACTTCCTACTTACAACAGAGTATTGCAAAGAAAAGGAAATAGAAACCCTCCAAGAAGAGAAATATCTTAATACTCTTTACATATTTTGCCAATTTGTATTAGTTAAATTATTTGTCTAAATCATTTATAAAAAGATTGGATTGCCTTAGGCAAAGAACACATGTAGAGTCATTAGGTTATTTCGAAGCAGGAGATGTGAAAAATGAGCAATGCCTTCCCTGGTACTCGAACCACGGACCTCTCGAAGACGCGCCCAGCGTGCTGACCACTACACCAAGAAGGCAGAAGAAATACCTTATATACATACTAATTATACATCACAGTTTTAAACGATAGCTTTTAGAAAGTTAAATGTAAATTCATAAGCACTATTTATGAGTAGTAGGGCAGAACACTGAGAAACAGAAGAAAATGTCTCGCAGTGCATTCAAAATTTTCAAAGCAGTTCAGCAGCAAATTCTGAAAGAATCTCTTCGAAGTTAATTTGCAAAATAGATTTTTTCCGCCTAGTTTTATAAGATTATAAATAAGATAAAAAAACACAAGATGCTCCGACACTGGAGCAAAAGAAATGTAATCAGGACTTAAATATTAAATACTTAAAAAAAATTAATTATCTCGATGTTTTGACCACTGAGATTGGCAGAAAACAAACATTTGATCAGATCTGTCGTTCAAGAAAATCCAGAAAAATAAAAATTCAGTTATTTTAAAACCCTCGGATGAAGCAATTTATAATAAAGATAAAAAAGGTATTTGTACAAATAGAAATTTTGCACAATGCAATACATTATTTTACTTATTTGTCTGACAGTAAGTTACTCGCAGAAATTACATTTATCCTGGTCTTTTGTTCTCTGTAAGCGAAGTGACAGTGCTTAAAATTAATCATCATCGTTAACAGCCAATTATGAGAATTTGAACTGTCATCTGCCTCGCAATCCATCTCCATCCTCGAGGGAAAGTGTCCGCTGGCTCAAAATAAATTGTTTTCTGATCGCGTTTTCGACATTAAACACTTTTTGACAATCTACGTCGAGACTTTTCCATGATACAATCAGGAAAGATCAAACAGCTCAGTCATAAGTGTAATTAATTGCTTTCGTATCTTAACCGAAAGGCAGTGATAGAGCACGACGTTGTGTGAGTTACCAGTTACGGAAAGTTTATTTTTGAAATCTAAATTATCTCTCATAAGAGAACATTCTCGTTACAACGCTATTTAGTAAATAAGATTAGATGTACTGAAATTCATTCTTTCCAATAAGTTAGTTTTTAAACCCAATTGTTATGATACATTAGATTATCCATGCATGGTTTGTATAGCAATCCCTTGCCTTTTGAGTGAAACTCAGTGAAAGTGTTCCATACTTCATGTCTCTTTCACTTAAAGGATTTATTTACATCTCAAACATTTTTTTAAAGGAATTCTATATAAATACAAATGCCTTTTGGATTTGCATGTGTTCTATTTTCGCAGTCAAATGGAAGGTATTATAACAAACAGTAGCTCAAATTTTATAATATTTTATTCTTTTCGGGAATTAAAAGTACCAATATTTAAATAACAACAGAAGAAACATATTTAATTACAGTTTTTGGTTAACTCATAACTTAAAATGTAATCTAATTTTATCTTGTTTGGGCAAATAATCGATGATATACAAACTAACTATCCTGCAGTATAACTTCAGATGCAAAAATAAACTTCAATAAACAATATTTATTACTAATTTTACAATCTAAATATCGAATTAAAAAATTTCTCAAACTGTATAAGGTTAAAAGCATGTGGATGCAACTGATGCTTAACCTGCAACTCCTCTTCTGCTACCTGTCACCTGCATATAACTAACAGTAGCAAGATTAATAAAACACTTAAATAAATTCAGAGATTAAAGCAGCTAATAACATCGTCTTTAAAAAACTTGTTGAATCGCTACGTAAACAGAAGTTAAGCGTTGCCAACTCAGGCTTTCTAACTATTAAGTACACTTCCTGTTTAAGCTGGTACTAATTTGTATTCAATGGAATGACGGCAGAAAAAAATAAAACACAAAAAAGAATTAAACAACACATAATAGTTTACTGAAATAAAAATTTACATAGTTAATAACAGTTTCTATCTTGCGTCCTTTTAAAGCGCATTTTGCTTTAAGCATCTTTGGCTATGTATAGCCCAAGAGAATGTATACTAGCCAGTTTTATTAAAGGTGGTAGATAAAGCTAATTTCCGTATTTTCAGAACATTATTCAAATTAATGATCAAACTGCTGTAAAACCTGGCGCATGCTTTTAAAACAAGATGCATCTAAAATAAAATAATCTGAAAAAATTCATATTATGAACCCTTATGTTACTGTTATTTAAAACAATGTATATTTTAAACAACACTGATCTTTCTATTGCAAACGTAAGATTAGAAAAATATAACTTTTTCTTATACTTACAATTCGGAAAAAGTATTTACGCAAATATTGAGTTCTACACTGAATCTAATTCTAAAATACAATCTTTTGTTTCTTCTTAATAGCTAGAAGTTCGAGGCTACTGGCGAGTTCATCCACATCCATAAAGTGCCACTTTCACAGAAAATAATCACTACCAGTCTAAAATACACTCACGTTTATGAAAATTGCAACACCAAGAAGGAATCGTCATAATTGAATGCAATTTAATACACAGTTGAGTGGTAGTGGTACAAATAAATGATTAAATGTTCAAAGCAAACAAACAAGAACAAGAGATCAGAATCAGTATTTTGTGTGGCCACCACGCGCCGCAATAAGTGCTGCTACACGACGTGGCA
>KK115966.1:192892-222308 GCA_000611955.2 Stegodyphus mimosarum | reverse complement strand
TGAGTTAACGTTTACCACTAGCAGATAACCACCGATAACCATACACGCCTCGCTACAGCCGTCTATTTATTCGGATCCATCAGCCGTTCAGAGGGCGCTGCTCAGCATACGCATGCGCTACGGATTTGCAATTCTAATCATTTGCATATCATGCGCTACTTTGCATTTCCTGAAAATTTCAGCTCACTCGCGTAAGTCCTTCATGGTGTTGCAATTTTCACAAACGTGAGTGTACAACTACTAATACTTAATTAATATTACTTTGTTAATATTTACCATTTCATCTATCTTATTAATGCAATATATTATTAACTAATGATTTATTAATACCTTAGATTTGAATCATACAAATTAAACAGAATATACATATAAAAAGTCGAATAATATCTTGCAATCCTTAATTAAATCAACTTAAAATGTTAATATATTTTGATTTTATAACCTAATAAAGTTGAAGATTTCTAGACTCGAGAATTTTCATCATTTCGAAGCTAGAGCTTTACTAGTCGAAATTCTAAGTTTCACTTTTAATCAAGAGCCTGAACGCAACTTGAGTGCCTGAATATCAACTTGCTGGTATGTAACTAATTATCCCGCACTTACTAGAGTGCGAAACTTTTACAATACTATTTTCTGTTTAAATATTTCTTTACCTGCTTTTTTTAGGTAAGAACAAATAAAAGAAGTTGAAAGTCAAAACGAACTCTCTTGACATAAATGATTATAGCGAGCAATGTAACTGGCATATGCATACCTGTGATATATTAAATTAAACATTAAATTAAATTACCAGTCAAAATGCCACACTGAACGCTATACTACTTAGCGATGCTGCAGTATCTTTGGCTCGCGTTCGAATACCGGACAAAGCTTGGATGTTTGTAATTGAATAATGTCTTTGCGGTATGGGGACATTTAAAATACACGGCTAGTCGATATGTCCTTAAGTGGTTTGATGGCAGAGGTAGAAGGCTGGAGGATCCTTGGAACTGTCCCTCGACTAATACGTCTTCAAAACTAGAACGAGCTCCTCATCACTTTAAAATTCGTGGATATCTTCTGATGGTACTGTCAGACGCTTGATATTATGTCACATCAACAACTAATCAAAATACTTTAAGGGAAAATGCTGAAACATAATGAAACCTGATTAATTAAAATAAAAACTTGCATAATAATAAAAATAATGTTTGCTTTTCCCTTACATTTATAAATTACCTTCGCGTATTATAAAGAAAAGCTCTTTCTTACTTACCTCTTATTCTATTTTAGATTGTACTTCTTATTTATTCAATGAGAAAAGAACATTATTTAATGTTATTTAATTACAGCTAATTATTTTATTTGCAGAACATATTTTGCTTAATTACTAGTCATTATTTTACTTCTTGCACCTGTGCTTTAGGTTTTAAATTTTAAAAAACAATGGAATCAAAAATACTTTTATCATGAATTTTCTTCCTTTTTTATTTATTTTCATTTTAGAATGCTAGGATTCTGATTTATTTATTTATTTTTGCTTCATTTTACCTGATGAAATTGAGAAACTTCGTGAAAGTATTTATTTTTAGCAGCTGTTTATCACCAACTTTGCATCAAAGGTTCTTTTCCTTGTTTCTTTTACGATTTAGCTGAAAAAGGCGAGGAGGGAAATCCTCTTTAAAGACTTTGATGCTACGTCTGAAGCACTCTTAACGTTTTTAACTCTAATTAGCACTTCAGCGAATTTGGCTTACGTTTTGAATGGATGTAATGGGATGTAAAAACTAATTCCAGAATTTTTTTTGATATCAAATGAAATCAGTATTATGCTTGCTAAAATTTTGAATATGATTTATTTTTTAGAAATTTACAGCACTGTTTTTTTAACCAACTTACTTAATCAGTTATAAATACTGACTCACAGCTAAAATCCTGTAAGCAATACGAGAATAATCTAATACATAAGCAGATCTGATTTATCTCAAATAATCCGAATTTAATCAAATTAGAACGAGAAAGGAGTTGAAATATTTACTGCAAACTAATAATCCTTCCCTCTGATCAACTCAATTGCGAGAATGCATGAAAATGACTTAAAGCTTAGTTTCGAAATCGGGTTTAAAGTTACCGTCGGATTTGAACATAATTTAAACACGTTTGTTGGCATCGTGGTAAAGAAACCGTCTGGTATAGCTTCAGGCCCGGGTTCGAATTCCGATGAAGACATGGGTATTTGTAAATGTACAGTGCTTTTGCAGCACGGGAGCAGTTAAAATACTGTCTAGGCGGAAGTTCTTTTGGGATGTTGCTGCTAAGAAAAGCGAGATTGGAATCGTCCGTCGCAGGTTCTTCTTAAAAATTAGTGCGGAGTAGGTCAAAAGTTGATTTAACACTTACAAGGTGCTTAAGACTTTAATTTAGGATAAGTGCTCATTGTGTTGTAAGGTATTGTTACGGACTTTGTATTTATTTAGCTATTTGTTTAGAACTGTAATTAAAATTGTTTTATTTTCCCGTGCAACGCAGCGCGTGACGAATTTGAAGAGAATGCTACGCCGGAAAAGTAAAAATACAGGAGCGCGTGCATTTAATATTTAATAAATAAGTATCTCGTAATTGTTGTTGCCATCCAGAAAAATCCAGAAAATAGATTTTACCAGAACGATCTCGTGAATAATTAAAAAGCTTATAAAAGCCGAATTAAAACACTTCAGCTCATGTGCAGTTGTTTTAAGCGAACTGTATGTTTACTTAGCACTGCTATTGATTGTAGCAAATTCGCTGTGAGATTGGATTAACTTTATCTGTTTTGAATTGAGTTCTGTTTAACGATTGAGATATTGTGATATTTTATGAATATCTCTGAGAAAATACTTCAGCATTTTGTTTTATTTTTTGTGAAAAGAATAAATTCTAGTAACTTTTTATCGACTTGTGCATTCAATCCATTACGAACCCGTACGTACGCAACAGTATATTATAATTTTATAACAGTTATCTTAATTTAAAGACTGAGTATAGTTTCCCTTTTTTTACCCAGGATATATTAATTATATGATAAATCATTTGCTGCAATTTTTTTTATTCTTCAATTCTAGGTCCATGCTCTGCTCAACGTATTTTTAAACTACTGCAACACAAAATTCCTGTGAACAGATTGACTTAAAGCTTAAAAAGTTAGATAAGACAGCCTCTTAAAGGCTACGAGAAATTTTGTCACATTACAACTTTTAGGAATAAAAATTTTAAAAAATAAATTTTTTACGCTTTCTATTTCAAAGAAAGCTCCGCTCAATAAGATGTTCTTCGTATTAGTAAAAGGTTTTCAGAAACGAATTCTATCCATAACACATAAAACTGATCCTCCAAAATATTACGAGAAAAATATAATTTAAACATTTTGCCCAAAAAGGAATGAAACTTGATTTAGGGATCTCATAAAATTAAGTCGAATGAAAGAAAAAATTTAGAATTGAAGAATTCAAGCTGGTAATTGGAAAACAATCTTTCAGAAAACTTACCAGTTGTAGCTATCGGTAACAATATCTTTCTCGATTCCTCTCAAACTTTAATCAGTAATATCCCGGGGATTTTTGATTGCTTAAGGGTGCATTTTTGATTCTTGTTTGATTAATTTGACTAATGGTTTTGGTTTTTATTATTTTTCGAAGAAATTCTGGTCTTTAAGGTTCACATTTGATTTGATTTTCCGATTTGTGTAAATAATCATTTTTTGTGAGTCTGCTGTTTAGTTTCATGCTCTGTTTAGTTTATAATTAATTCATTTTCTTGAAGTACATAAACGTTTATTGGTTAAAATCAGAATTGATAATGTAGTTTGCGACTTACTAAAATCCTAAAATTTTGCAACTGGTAAAGGTTGCTTCTTTTTATCATACTGTGGCTCCTCAACTTCTTAAAGTAGGATTCCTTCATAACGGTGGCAGCACATTGGTAAACGTTTCGTAGCGGACACCTGTACAGACTTATTAGATATAGGAAAGTAGGAAAGGTGAGAAATCAATTAGGCCTAGTTGGGATTCGAACAATATACCTTTCAGTTTTCTAACTGTACATTTACGCCGCAACAACACGCACTGGGCCATGCTATAATTATTTACTATACTATCCCTCAATTAAAGGGAAGTTGCGTAGAGCCACTACATCCAGTCGACCAAATCTATAAGATAATGAGTCATCGACCATGTTTAATTTTGAGCGCTAGAATAGAGATTTACTAAACATTTCGTAGTATCAAAATTAAGATATGAATTGTGACCGTACGTGGGTTTGAGCCACAATTACTGACTGGCATTTTCATGCCGAGAAGCCTTTATAAAAAAAGGGTTTTATTTTCCTGGCCTGGTTAACTTATTACATCCTTTGTCAGAAAAGTTCCAAGACAAAACTTGTGAAAAATAGAAAATTGCATTTACCAAGCAATTATCCTAGCTGCTATCAAAGTAGTCCCCTTGACTATCTATACACAAGTGCCAACGTTTCTGATGATCTTGGAAGCAAGCACGGAAATCCTTAACTGGGATGCTTGCAAGCTCATTTGTCACAGCCCGATGGATGTCTGCAACAATGTTGATGAAGCTTTCCTTTCAGCCCTCTTTTCACTCACGGGAACAAGAAAAAAATTGGAACAATCTTTCACACAAATGTAGGATCACATCTGGCTCTATCCAATAGTTCAGAAATTCTTCGTATTTCCTCTTTCTGTTCATCTGTTAGTGAGTGAGGGATGATTCTTACATTGAGTTTCTATTTCCCTAAATCTTCACTTAAAATCTTATGCACACATCAAGATTCAAATTCAGTTCTTCTGTTACGCATAGTTACACGACTATCTCCTTGCAATAACTGCCTTACACGCTCCGCGTTTGCATCGGTATGTGTTATAGACGAACAACCAGGTTTGGAATCCTCTTGCACTGAATCCCTGCCTTCACAAAACCTTTTGCACCACTCGAAAACACGACTTCTTGAAAGTGCCTCCTCTGCATATGCTTGCTTAATCATATTCCACGTTTCACTAGGGGTTTCCCAAGTTTAACACAGAACTTAATGCTCACTCTTTGCTCACAATTAGCATCCATTATCTCACCTTAACGAATGTGACAACAATCCGAACAGTGTGTTGGTAAGCACAGCCCTGCTCCCCTAGTAAATTTGCTTAAAAACATGAAGTAAGAATACATACCAGTTAACATAAAAACAACATTTGTTCCTTTTTAGTACTGCAAACTCAGAAATAAAAAAATGTCCTTTAACGTTTCTGGCAAAGATGTACATAATAGATAAATAGAATCACGGCAACTTTAAACTAAATCCATATTAATGAATGTATGGCGGGGAACTTAAAGTTTATGTGAGGTATCTTTCTGAGATAAACAGTTGTTTTCAAAATTTCTTGCATTCTGGCCGAAAACCTAAACAATTAAATTTCCTTTATTTCCAGATAGCCTTTCTTATCACTTCTTAAGTTCGTATGTACTGACATAGGTAATAGATATAGCATTCGCTTTTCTGTATTTCCATTTTTTTATATCTTCATACCAAAAACATAATTTGCGGCTCGGAACAGTTTTAAATTTTGAACCCAATATTGCAAAACTGTGTTGCTAAAAATATAAAAAATTACACATTATTAACCGCCTAGCTACGGCATTGCATCAATCAGTATGAGTAAAGTAATCATCACGGATATTCTGATGAAAAAATCACTATACATATTTGTTGTCAGAAAAATTGAGACTGAAATTATCTCAAGCGTAATTTTTAAAATTAACAAAATTTAATAAATCGTTAAGCATTCAATGTTAATTTGCCAGTTACGATAAAGGAATGTAAGGTTTATCTTAAGTTCTTAACAGTTATTTTTAAGTTAAAGCTCCTTTCCTGCCCATCCTAGTTTTAGCTTACAGTTTCCTACCAGAATGTATTTTTAGAATCGCGTTTAATGCAAATGAGTAAGACTAGTATTTAAGTCGAATTTCCTCTGAATTTGAGAGAGAGAATCAGAGTTTTTGACTAGCGCGCGTTTGCCTTTTGGTCATGTCTCTCTAAGCTGTTACTACACTCGGCCCTATTACGGGCCCTTGATGGCTTCACCAGCTAATTCTATATTTGTGGCCAACTAGTTAGATTTGCGTTAGCTTCGGCTACGTCTATTTAGTTAAGCATTAGTTAAGTTCTTATCTCTTTCACTTTAAACCCAAGTATAGGCTTTGCTGTATGCTCTGAGAAAGGGGCCGACTGTGTATCTTTATTTTGATCAATAAATAGTAATTATCGCTTCTTTAGCTTTACATTACTGTTACTGAACCTAAGAGATTATTCTCTTAACTGTTCACTAGGTTCCACCACATTTAGTTGTTAGATAAAAGGAACGAACGACACAAGTAAATAAAATATTTCGTACTAAAAATACCTTCTCAGTAAAAAGCATATTGTATCATGTTTATGTACTTCAAAAGTAAAAACTATTCTGTGTAGCTATCGCTCCTGTATAAAGTGCACTTTTGGTGAATTTAAAAACTCCACATAAATGAAAGAAAAAAATGCACTTATGCTTCCTGAAGAAAAATGCGCAAGTAGTGTAAAACACAAATAAAATTTCAACTCCACAGCTGAAAAAAGCTTTCGCTTGAAGCTCACTGAGATTTGAAACCTCTGGTGTTGTTTCTTTGTCTTAGGGAAAAGAAGTATCGATTTTTTTCCTACTTCAGCTGAGCTTTTTTCTTGTTCGACAAAGAAAACAATAGTTAACGATCTAACATTTTTACTCTGTACTTTCTCATTGCTAGTACTTATTACGTAAAAAATACTGAATGTGTTGCTGAATATTTTATACCTCTTCCTATATTTAAATTCTTAGTTGTCATCCTTTTAGCTTCAATTTGTTTAAGAGAATGTTGAACTGACTAATTGAAGGAAAGCGAAAACTAATCGTATTCACATATTTTTTACTATTATCAAAATCTAATTTCAACTCTCAGATCTCAAAAATATAATTGCGTTAGTCAGAACTTAATTTATAAAACGGAAGGTATTAAATATTACTAAGATGAACTATTTATTACTTATTTTTCATTTAGAATGAAGTTAAGAAAAGTACTGAAGTGAAAGGACTGGATAGTTAAGTATTGTCTAAAAGAATAATTAATCTAATAAAACAGATATAAGAAATTTAAAAATTTAACGTTAAATTGTAAGAAATTATCACATTCACTCGTGCATGCTCTCATGGTGTAAGTGGTTAACGCATCCAGCTAGCATACAGAAGAACCGTCATTCGAATTTCGGCGAGACCACAGCAGAATTTTCATGTTTTCTGGTGTCGGGAAACTTAAAATATCACTGCAAAATTAATAAGAAAAATTTAATTTTCAGTTAATGCAATGTAAAGAAATAAAATGAACCGAATGATAGATGAAAAGTAAACCCAATGACGGACGGAGAGTACTTAATGTTATATTTCTTATCACTTCTTTTAAATTTATATCAGTATAAATATCTTACCCGAATATTTTAAAATCAAATTTGCAAACGCTTAAATTCAGCATAAAATTAGTACTTAGGACAAGATAATTGAATGTTGATTAAAAGGTAGAGTTCTTAACAGTTCTTAACCTTTTAATATATGGAATAGAACTAGAAAATTGTTAATTAGAATTAGATCATATTTCAGTTATTTTTAGAAATGAAAGCTAGATTGATTGAAATATGATTGTTTCTCTGATATTCTAATATTTAAAATTTGGCAAAAATTCAATCTCAAGATCTGTTAAGATTTTTCTAAGTTTCTTTTCTTTTTTTTAATTGAAACATTATTAATAACAAGCTATAAAATTATTGCATTATCAGTTAATATAGCTTTTATTATTACGCAACAAGCATCTCTATTAATTTTATTTACATTTTTTATGGGTTATAAACCGAACATAAAACGAGCTCCTCTGAGCAAGTGCTCAAGGGCTTTCTTGGCGCTTCAGGAACAATTATAATTTCTGTCAGACAACAGAGCTAAAATTAAAGAAACTGACTTTAGTTCCAGTTGTTACATCATGATTCTATTGCAGGAGAAAACTACACCTAATATAAATAAATAACACCTAACATTTCAGTGGGCATTATTCTATCATCTTCAGCAAGTACTTATATATCAAAACAACTGTGCATGATATCATGGAACATCGCAATAGCTCTCTTTAGTTTCTTTTAAATAAATAAATCCTTGAGTATCGCCGTTTAATACAACATATTTTGTTACTATGTTGATGTTATTTAAAGCAGATGAAACTGAATTGGAATCGTTTTTAGTCGTTTTTAAACTTTCCTTTTGAATAATAAGCGGAAAGAGATACAAAAGTTTGAAATTTTGGGGTAGTCGAGAATGACATCGTTAAGTCCATATAAAATAATAATTCCGCAGTTTCGATGATTTTATTTGACTTGAAGAGAAACGCTACAGAAAGCATGTAAAATGAAACAAAAACATCTTCAGACTGGTTTAGATTTTGAATAAAACAAAACTCAAACTTGTATTTTATTCAAATCTGCACAAATATGAGGTTGCTCTTTTGTTTACAGAAGAGAAATACGACAGTGTAAAATTAAAGGAAAGGGAAACCTCATATTAACATAAATTTTGTTAATTTATATTTTGTATGATTAGATGAGATTATTTGGTGTGGGAAAGGCCGAAGGGCTGTCTGGCTTAAAGATTTGTTTTATTTGATTTTGGCGAAGCATTCGAGGGTTATCTGCGTAAGGGGTGGGATGGCCTTCGTTGAGGAACTTCTGAAAGAAACTGGTTCCTATACAAGTTACTTCATGGGGAAAACGACGAAAATACATATGTAGCCAGAACAACATGTGTCGGGATTCAGATCTCGGACCAAATTACCAGTGGTTAGCTCCTTTACACCTCGGCTGTGCTGAATTGAGTAAAATTTGAATAAAACATAAATGTTTATTCAAAAGTTACCTCAGTTGTGAGGTTGTATTTTTTGCTTAAGTTACGTTCATTGTTTTATTCGTTGTTTATCATTCTGCTGACTGATCTACATCAACATACTCCCTAAATTTCCCTTTGAATCAAAATGGATTATTTGTTTGATCAAAATGAGTTTCAAAAGAAATCTATATAATAAAATTTGCCGTTATTATTTGAAAGCCAGTATTATTGATTATCTGTAAATTATTATTATTTGCCGATTACAATATTATTTTCTAAAATGGGTGTTTTTTGTGACTTCAAAAATGCAATAATACAGGGTGAATCTGAACAAGAGGGCAAAACTTTAGGGGGTGATAGGAGGCAGCTATACAGGCAATATACGTCATAGAAATGTATGGCCGAAACGCAAACGGAGAACCGCTAGGTGGCATTGTAAATGGTATAAAAAGGTCAGTCATCGCACCTAAACTCAATTGTCTACCGTGGATGGCTGGCTATACGAGCCACGAAATTTCCAGGGCAATGTATTGATGGAGATGGGCTCGTAGCTTACTCACCAAAATCACCGGATCTCTTGTGTTTGGACTTTTTTCCTGTGGGGCTATATGAAAAGCCTAATCTCTGAGTGCCCAGTTGAAACCGATGTGGAACTAGGCGCCAGGATCGCCGTAGTTGCCCGCGATATTCGGGAAATGACTGTGTCTTCACAAATGTGCGTCATTCCCTGTCCCGCAGGTGTGAAGCCTGCATTACAGCTAGAGGAAGATCTTTTGAGCAATTTCTTTGAGCATGTACATCTGTTACATTCCTGTGAATGAAATGTTTTCTGAAGTACCTCCTCTCAGTCTTGTGTTAATTCGTTAAATGTGACAGTGGAAAACTACCCTTTAACTTTTCCCCTCTTGCGGTCCGACCATGCATTCTATGACGAATATTGCTCGTATATCTGCGTTCTATCACCCCCTAAAGTTTTGCCCACTTGTTCAAATTCACATTGTATAAAGGCCTAAACTTCACAAACATTTTTAATCTTGAACCTTATATATTCATTTGCAGTTAAATAAAAGTAAACACATCATAAAATTCTGCCATTTAGCTGTTCAGTGTTCCTTCCTTGATGGAGCTCAACCGAAGAGAACATAGGAGAATCTTGAGTACGATGGGATATGATTCTACCAGTCATGTGTCTAAAATACAACAGGAAGGATATGAAACCAATTAATACAGTTTTAACGAGAATCATAACTTAGACTACTTCGCCGTAAATTGTTTTTAGAAGATTTGGATTATTCTGCAGTTGGGCAAAAGCGTTTGATGAGGCTTTCTTCGTAATTAGTTTCTTAATGCTGAATATTTTATGTAATTAGTAAAAATATATATACTAAATGAAAAAGTGGTATTATAATTACTCAACGAAGATGCGCGGCTGAAAACGTATGCTATATGTCACTGGTTAGCCTTTTTTACCACATGCACGCATTTCACACTTGCTAGAAGATTATTCACCTTCCTTTCTAATGCATATACGTTTATTTAGATTTAAAATATTTTTCACTGTGTTTTATACATTGAACAAGAAAATCGTGATAAATAGTTGATAAATAGCAAAAATACATAAACGTAGTTTTTGTATTCATAAACTAAAACTAAATACTTAACAGGTAACTAAATGGCTGACCGCCCCCTTCCTAAAACTATGAAATTCTTTCCAAGGAATGAATTCCTCCCTGATTGAGAACCCCTGCTATATATACCAAAAGAATGTAAGAAACATTGAAAAGTTAACTGTTTGATGCTGAATTGGTTCAGTAACAAGATTAATATTTTTTGTTTCTTTTGGGGGCAGCGGACGAACTGGTGATTAATTTGCAGAGCCACTGTGTATTGACATTTATTGAGCGAATTTCTACTTTTTTAAGCATCAGGCGTATTGCTACTGGAAAAGATACTAAATTTTACTTATTTCCGCAAAATATTGCTCTAGTGTAAATAGTATGAGTCTGTATTTATGTGATAACTTATTTTCCTGCATATGAGTAATGTGTCATTCATACTACAAAAAGGTAATACAAGAAACCAAAGGCCACAGTTCGAAAGTTGAATCACGTTTTAAACTGAATGCACATTGTGTTCATATCTTTATGTCTGTCTTCAAATTACCTAAGTTGAGAAATCTTTTATTCGAAATTTTTTTACGTCGAGAAACAACCGAATTTACAAAATCAGGTATCACTTCTTTATTAAAAGAAGGTTAGTAGACAATTAAGTTTAGGCTCTTCGCAATGCTATCGTCACTTGCTTACACAAGTCAGAGAAAAGAAGATAAAAACATATCGGCTACTTTTGATTAGACTAGTAATCAGTGACGTCACACAAAAGCAAGGCCTTGATTATGTTGCTCTTAATGTAGAGTAAGCTGTCACCGATTATATTATACATTTTACTCAGTACACAGCCACTTTTTTTCTTTTTGCTGTCATCAATTAACTGCTTATGCTATTTTATTTTATATTCTGGGCTTCCGTATGTGGTTTTAGTGTATTTTGGTTCACTAATGGCTTACAGTTTTATATCAGAGAAATCTGATAATTTTACTATCTTCTGTAGTTTCGTCAGAAATGTTGTATAGCAGGATAGGCCGAAAAAGAGCCTTTTTTTATCTTTTATCGCTATACCCCGGAAAAGTTGCCTGTCGCCTAGCTGAGGAAAACCAAAAAAACATTTCAAATTAAATTATACCTTCCATTCTCGCATTGCACTCAAAATTTTGAAACATTTCGAAATTTTGCTCTTTTATCAATTTTTTTATACCCGCCAAACTCACTACTATCGAAATGCTATAGGCACTAATCTGAATTTTGGCACATGTGTAACACTAAAAAACGTTACAACCTGTGATTTTGTTTGCGCAAAAAGCTCAAAAAACTAATTTTTAAACCTTTATAAACTGTGACTATGATTATTAAATATTATGTAATTATACTGTGTAACTGTAAATATTATGTAACCATACCCTGAGAGCATACATTCGTAAACTGCATGCGAAACGTACGTGCAATTTACGAATGGCCTTTCAGATAAAAAACGTATACGTTGAACGTGAAAATATGATAAAATGTGACCGGAAAAAATGGCAAATATTTATTTGTATTTTAACGTTACAATGTAGGTATGTTTAAAAGTTAGGTACGTTCAATTTAGGTATATTCATGCGAATGATCGCGCCTTATTCGTAGCTTTTACGTATAATATATGTAAGTTTCAAGCATATAGCTACACTTCTTGCGAAAATTTACATATATTTATCGCATATACGTAAGTCTTCCCAATTTTTTGTTTTGTATATTTTAGTGAAAATGTAAGTAAATCTGGGCAGTTTTTGTACATAGTATGTACCTGTATGTTTCGTAGAGATTTACGTTAATTTTAACTATTTTTACTTCTCATAAGAGTATAATATTCCTTTATAAATCAGCCTTTTATTTATGAAGTACACATTTACTTTCATAAAAATTAATTTAAATGGTACAGAATACCGTTTAGCAGAAATGATATGCGTTACGATTTCTTTATTACTCTTAACATTTTGAGAAAGTATGACATTAATGATTGATTATTTGTATGTCAAATAAGCTTCTTTCATAAATTGATAGCTTTTTTCCTGTTGCATCTAAAAAGGAAATATTTTTACATCATATTATTCCTATTGACTTCAGAAAATACTTATAAAAATCAAAGTGACGAAGCCATGACAAAAATATGCATTATTTTAATTATCTAGTTTAGAGATTAAATTTCGAAATTTTAAAAGTCTTCCCAAATATGTATCTAAATAACAGAAAATTGAATACTACAATTAATTTTTCCAAATCCAGCATCCCAGGAAAAAAGGGGAAGACAATTAATAAAATAAATATTTTCACAATATTAACGCTTTGAAAAATTCTATAAAAAGTCTTGGAGCTTAATCAAGCTTTCTAAGAGCAGTAAATACTAATGTAGCACAAGTGAGTTTGTAGAGACATTAGGTTATTTCGAAGCAGGAGTGAAAAATGAGCACTGCACTTGCCGGGACTCTAACCACAGACTTCTAGAATACGTGTCGAGCGTGCTGACCACTACACCACAAAGGCATGCCAATGAGGCGGGAGAAATATCTTATATACTTCCCCTTTTAAAGGGCGATTGGGGATTAGGGGACCCAACTGCCAAATCCTGGTGGTGGAGAATCATCATCCACCATCTTTTTTAGTTCGAGCGCCACTATAGAGTCATTAGGTATATTTTGGAAGCAGGAGAGAGGAAAAATGAGCAATGCCCTCGCCGGGACTCGAACTACGGACTTCTCGAATACGCACTGAGCGTGCTGACCGTTACACCACGAAGGCATGTTAATAAGGCCGGAAAAATAGCTCATAAGTTTAATATTTTAATTTTTTTGCTACATGTGCCAATAAGTAATATTTTGGTATAATTTGTTCCCTTTCATAACAATGTTAACAATTTCCTGAAAACATAAAGTTTCTTTCTCACTGGCAGATCAAGTAATGAGATGAAAAATGCCATCTCGTTTAAGATAGAAACATTCATTCCTATTTAATATTACTAATTGTATTATAAATGGAAATATTCTATAAAATATCTTCTATATCTATTACCCAAAATAATTTTTATATAATCCCCATTTCAATAGTATTTCCTCTCAGATAGGCAGCCTCCTAAATACCTGTAAAAGGATAGCTTCACAGGGATGCCAACACTTTTATACAAGTCCACCACTATTTAAAAAAAATCTTCATTAGAGTACGTATACAAAAAGGTTTTCTACTTTTATGGATATACGTTTCACACTAGTAAAAAGCTATCTTAATACTTTTGCTATTTAGGTAGCAAACTTTTGAATTCATTTGCTTTGCTACTATGATTAGCAAAACAAATGAAACATTTACTTACATAACATCACCTAACATATACATGCCCACACATTTATGAACGTTTCTTTTTTTTCATGCTAGAAAGTGATCTGCATAAGGAAGCAAACACTTGTTTGCTATGGAACTGTCTCTTTTGAACAAGGGTTGATTGACATAAAAATAATGGTATCGGCCGTCCAGACGGTATAGTGGTTAGCGGAGCTTACTACCATATCGAAAGGCCCTGGTTCGAAACCCCAAGAAGACATGGATATTTGTAAATGTATAGTGTCTTCGCGGCATATGGGCACTCTAAATATACAGCGAGCCGAAAGTCCTCTGGAGAGGCTAGTGATATGGAAGATGGGGTGAGAGACCCTCGAACCCATCCCCCCGGGGAGTTGTCCATCAAAATTGTGAGCAGAACTGAGCGGAGTCGTACTGTCACCTGTATGGTGCTCAAGGTTCTTGCCGAAGAAAGGCGCAGTCTTGCTCTCCTTGCTACAATGAATTTCGTAGGCTTATTCTCATGTTACTGTCAGACAAGTGAGATAAGTCACACATTATGATATCATTGTGAAGGCATTTCTTCAAGAATAGCAAATGGTTTGGATATGATGTCATTTGCTATTCTTGGCTCGCTGCAACATCAGTTATTAAATTTTTATTATAATCCCTGAGATATAACTTTTGTTAATGAAATAACACATAATCTGTAATATTTTCAATTAAGAGGATTCATTTATTATACAGAAAGATATGTTAAATCAAGGTTACTTTGTGAAATAGAGACAAACGAGTAAAATTTCACAAAACATTCTTTTATTTAGTTTAACAATATATTTAAACACTAATGAATTATTTTAAAATAAATTAATTACTATTTATTTAATAAACAAATTATTTTTAATATATATATATATATACATATATTTACAAAATACGTTGTTCACAGCATTTTCAATGGTTTTGAAAACGTTTCAACGCAAAAAGTGTCAACTACCTATATTTCATTTTTTAAATGAATAAAAATTTTTTCTTAAAATAATTGTATTAACTGGGGGATGCAAAATTGAAATTTTAAATTTAAGGACGGCATAGCATAAATATTTACACCATTTAAAATATTTTTGTATCTGGAACTAAAAGTCTATGATTAACAGTACAGAAAATGCAGCATAAGAATGTGGAAGCACGTCCCATGACGATTTATCTAGAAGCATAGGATAACATAGTGTAAGTAACGTAATAAGAATTTAAAGTTTAAGCTGTGGTAATCTAAGTCCATAATTAAATGTTTATTTAGTTTGAGTATCGTAAATATAATAGCGCTGAAATAATTTGTCTAGTAATTAAGAATGCTCTACATACACTCATGTCCATAAATTACGGATAATTCGCAGTCACGCGCAAATCGAACTCAAAAATAAATATATCACCTGTAAAATCACTACACATATCTTCAAGAATCATATGCAAATTTCAGAAAGTAACCAGATGGACACCGATGGTACGTCACAATGACGAGAGTGTAAGAGAGTGATATATAAGGAATACAGGCAAAGAAGTAAAATTGTTAGCAGGCGCTTTATAAGCATTTCAGTGCAATAACCGAATAGTTATGACACAAAGGACGCATTTGGATGATTTTTTACGTGGTAGAATTATCGGCCCTCTGGAATGTGGGCGTACCCAACTGGAAATATCAGACGAACTTGGAATTGCCCAGAGTGTCATCTCCAGGCTTTGGCAACGATTCCAAGATGATGGTAATGTGAGTAGACGTTATAGCAGAGGTCGCCCCAGAGTTACAACGCCGATTGAGGACCGGTATTTGGCAGTTACTACCAAAAGAAACAGGCGGAGCACAGCCTCAGACCTGTCTCTTCAGCTCTCTTCAGCCACTGGTACGACAATTTCAAGGCAGACCGTGTACAGACGCTTAGGGCAGATTGGTCTATAAGCTCGTAGACCTGTCAGATGCGTTCCACTTACTGCAACGCACTGTCGCCTGCGGTTAGCCTGGAGTAGAGCATGCATTGTGGACACCGCAACAGTGGGCTTGTGTGATGTTTTCCGACGAGTCCAGATTTAGCTTGCAGTCTGATTCTCGCCGGACTTTCATATGGAGAGCTCCAGGTACCCGTTACCACCAAGAAAACATCATTGAACGACACCGTTACGGTGGTGCAGGAGTGCTCGTTTGGGGTGGAATTATTCTGGGTTCCAGAACTGACCTGCATGTTCAAATTGGAACCATGACAAGCCAAATCTATTGGGACGTCATTCTGGAACAACATGTACGTTTGTTTCGGGGCGCCATGGGCGCACTATTTCTCTTTATGGATGACAACACCCGTCCTCACCGTGCAAACATCGTAAGCAAATGCCTTCAATCGGAGGATATCACCCGTATGGACTGGCTAGCATTCTCATCGGACTTGAATCCAGTAGAGCACGTGTGGGACATGCTTGGCCGACGAGTTGCAGCCCGTCAATCTCCTCCTATACGTCTACCGGAACTTCGGAGGGCATTGCTTTTTGAGTGGTGTAACATCCCCCAAGATCAGATCGATAATTTGATACTCAGCATGCCTAGGCGTTGTATGGACTGTATTGCATCGTCTGGGAGACATACAATGTATTAACAATCATACCAATCTTGTAATATTGCTTTATCATACAAACCATGTAATATTGGTTTTTTGTAAATAGGTTTTTTTTTTGTAATTTGCTCCAGGGAGAAAAAATCGCTAATTTTTTTTAATAATATCAAACATATAGCATCTTTTTTTTGCTCTTTACCTTTTGTTTAACAAATAAGCTCTGCAAATAAGTCAAATTTGTTTTGCTTCTAACTTTTCCTTTGCCTGCTTTTGCATTATCCTTAATTTATGGACATGAGTGTATTTCAGTTATTACGGACATCGTTTTCTCTAAAGCCATTTGTGGTAACTTTTGATTTATCACATTTACAAATAATCATCTACTTATGACAGTAAAATCAGTAAATTCAGTGCTTCAAATTTTGAGTCATTCTTGATCTGGGAGTTGTGCGGTAGACATACATTGAAATGTTTCTGCTTTCTACGGACAGATATATACACGATGATTAAAAAATATGTAGCAAAAATGCAAAAACAAGTAGAAAAGAAAGATGTAATCATATTTTGTAATAGAACGTATGTGCGGAAATGGAGAGTTAGGGGTGATACAGAGCGTTGTTCAGCAATATATAAAAGCGATCTTCTGGCGTAAATCGCCATTACCTATGCGGATTTCGAGTTGTATTTTTTGCTACTCGAATAAGTACTTCTCGATAGACATTTTATCTGGGGGTTTGTGAATGGAAATGGGGTAGCAACTCAAAGAATGTACAAAGAACGATTAGTGAAATAGCCATCGTACTCTTTACCGTAATACGAATAATCCAATCATATTCATATTCCGAATTTTCAGTGAAATATGTTTAGTGACTATATTAAACAGCAAGCAGTCTGATTTCCGTTACACAGCGATTATTCTTAAAATCCGGCTTGAACATTTTCTGTAGAAAAGCTGGTTGCAGAAATACGATTTTCCTTGCATGATTTATGAAGTAGTTCTCGATCTCTGATTGATTGGAATACTTTGACATTGTTAAGAAAAAGGGAATTATTTCTAGTCTCATTCTGAACAGAAATCTTTAGGTCTAGAAAGCAAGTGTAGACCTCCTTTCTAAAACCTAAACTGTTGCAGTATAGAGTATATTTTTATTTTCTTAAGTAGCTGGAGAGATCTGAAATCTTTCACGATAAATATGATAAGCTTCTAGTTTTATTATGTGCTGTTGAATATGTTAAGCTGGTTTTATGACGTTGATTATTGTTGATGAATATAATAAATTTACATATCCAACCAAAGTGTAAACGAAATGCCTTGTGATGACTACAGAATGCTAAATTAATATACAGTTTTACGAGAAAATATTTTAGGCTAAAGACTCGAGACAAGAAATGCTTAAGTAAAAATGAAATGTCTTTTTTTCATCTTAGAAAGAACAAAATTTTAAAAGCATTACCCGATACTGTAGGCAATGTAATTCTCTAATGTCTCTTAAACTTCCTGTAAATAATTTATTCCTGTTTTAGCATAAGTTCTCTAGCTATGTTATCAGAATATTACATATAGCAAAGAAATCTTTGAAGTAAAATTCTGAAACTTAATCTGACATCAGAAATCTATAAATCATGCATTGTGCTGAAATTTATTTCAAATCGCACTACCTGGAGAAAATGGCCTAAACATTACTAGAAAATTCGTTTACTTTTTCCTTACATTTTGTGTGTTAGAAGTATGATCAGTGTATTTTCCAGATATTCAATGGGCAAGGTGAGACATAAATAGTTATTATACAAGAAAAAGTAAAAGTAAAATATTTTATTGAATTTTGGCAAAGCACATAGGATTATTTACTTAAAATCTATACCGATTTTGAGTAGAGGTACCCGGGTTGGTGGTGTCTGAGGTTAAAAAAAGTTAAAGTCTTAAAGTAACGTCACTGACATATCAAATTCTATTTTTCTTGCAAAATTATCAAAATAATTCCGAAACAAAAGAGCATATCGTAGTCTATAAAATTTTATATAGAAGCATTATTAGCTATGTCATTATAATTGGAACAAAATATATTACTAAAAACGGCATTTCGAAAACCATTACTAAACCTTACCTCAGTTCATTAAAAAGTAACAATTGGCAAAATTGGTTTTACTTGAACCATGCAGTGCTCTTTTGTGCTGTTAGTTCAATTAAAAATTTTATTCGGTCTAAAAGCAGACAGAAATGCATTTCGCATTTTACTAAGTGTATTGTAAACAGCTGAATATAATACGAATGAAATGAAGAACATGTAGTTCACTGAGAAAGATTCATAATACTTTCAAGATACGGCGCTGTAAAGCACATGCAAACAACAGTTAAGGGGTATCGGAACCCCCTATACCGACAATGTTAAATTGGCCATTTTCGATGTACCTTTTCTTAAAATCTATTATAGATACATATTTGAAATTTTTTCTGTAATTAAAGTAAACCTATCAGATTATACTGAAATGAGATTTTTGGAAAATTTTGAGTTTTAGAGTAATTCATAGATAATTGTATTATGCATAGTAAAATTTATGAATTTTTTCACGAAAAAAAATTTCTAAAAATTTTTTTTCTTAGTTTATCACAAAAAGCTCATTTCAGTAAACATTAGGAAACATAATAAATAAGCCATAAAAAATGACATACCTGTGAACAGTAGTTCCTGAGAAAAGGTACATAGAGTGTAAAAAAATCACATTTGGAGAAAAACGCATTTTTACGTAAAAATACTCATTTATTAAAACATTCCTGCACCATACTCAAGGTTATCAACATTTTTTTTTATGTTATCATCTTCTCTCTTCCTTTTAAGTCTTTTTTCCTTTCTAACCTGTTTTGTTTTTTGTAAATTAGAGTATCTAGCTCTTAACAGTCGCTCTTGATCGAGGCGTTTCATGGCGTTTATTGTGTTGTCTCCAGGTTCTATATTTAGTTTTTTTAAAATTTGCAGTTTTGTGACATTTCCATGATTAAACGATAATATGGCATCATAAGTGCCCAAAGAAAGAACTTCTATATGGACAAATGTTTTCTTTGGAACACGGGACCAGATCACATTATTTACACTTTCATTAGGATTTTGCGTATTGCCATGCAAGCATTTTTTCAGTAGGTCTGGATTAGACAAATCCCTGAAAATTGGTCGCATGGCTTCAACAACAGAAACCGGCAGTTTGTTTTTATGCTTATATGACTGTCCAAGCAATTCTGCCTTTTTAAACTGACACCATGTATCTTCACCTGAAGGGCAAAATCCATGCTGAGGGTTATCGTCTGTTGATAGTTTATGAAGAAAAATTGCCCAAATTGCTTGTCGCATATCCTGAACACTAGTTAAATTTCTTCTAATAGCTAGACCATAGTAAGTCTGTAAACGGTCAATTTCAGCTTCAGTCAACCTGTTTTTGCCACACAACGGCTTTCCATCTGAAAGCTTTTGCCCTCTCATCTTCGTCTTCAGTCGTCGAAGACGCGAACCCATGCGTTTCATGACATGACCAATACATTCTAATTTGGTCACAGCGCATTGGTCACCATACACGTTATTTTCGACTATGGAATCGAAACCTTTCGAATCCCCGTCACCCAAATACTGTATGTATCGCACATTGTATTTTGATATGGAGCGGGAAAAAATAGAGAGAGCTCCGTCTACCTCCATTCTCCCACTATAACCATCGAAGTTTCTCCTGCAGTTCGGAAGGTGGCTATTTTTGTTTCGACACATGCAATGTTTCGAAAATATCTCGACATCAAGAACTTTACCAGTATCTACACTAGTTATCGTCACAACACCATTCTTAGATGAAAATCCTCTCTTCTGCCACGTGCCGTCAACAGCAACAGCAATATCATTATCGCCTTCATTTTCCTCAACTGCTTCTACCACAGCGTCTTTCATACTCTCTTCACAGGTTTCTCTTACTGCCGGAAGTAGGAGCCTGTTGTATTTAGAAAATTTTGAAGGTGGCGATGGAAGATTCATAATACCACAAAACATTCTTGCGGCTTCCGCACCTTTGCCTATGCAACGCATAGCATACACCAACCTACAATTGACTTCATAAGTGTTAGAAATATTGTCACACAGTTTTGAAGAAAAAAATGTATACTCATATTTACAAAAAGCTCATTCTAAATGAAACTGAACAATAAACTGAACAGCCTCACCATAGTTACTTTCTCTTTGCCACAATCTAAGGCCTGATTTTTCACAGTTTGAACATTTCACAGCTTCAAAAAACACAGAAGCTAAAATATTAATATCCATAATCACATTTTTACACCCAGAATATGCTTCATTTGAATATGAGACATCCAAATTATCCAATTTCTTATCGCTGGCTGATAAAATAATGTCATCTGAATGACCAACAGAATTTCCTGCAGAAGCTGTTTCACTTTCATTGCTTTGTTTACCTTTGCCCTTGCGATACATTCCTTTACGCTTTTTGAAGACATTAGTACTTGATCTCGGCATGGCTAAAACTAGTTAAACAAAGTAAATAATTGCGCTAACTTAGCTTAATGTTAAAAGAATAAAAACGTTAATACTATATAATAAAAAGCAAGAGAAAACAAGAAATTTATCAAACGGTTAAACATGATATTTAAAGCATATAAATTAAAGTCAGACAGACAGACAAAGAAGACAGATGTCTTGTTTTGCACCCGCTAAGTCTTTCTGCACCTATGGGCGAAAAATCAAGTTTAGGTGCGAAGGAAAGGTATATAGAAAGGGGGACAATTTCGTGTTTCAGAGGACAGTAAAAATGAATCTCGTACACTTTGTACGAGTTCAAAAGGCCAGAAAGAAAAGTCGGGACAAAATAAAATAAAAATAAATGCCCCAATTGTAATAGGAAAAAAAATTTAAAAAAAAAAAAAAGGCCTATAGAAAGAAAAGGAAAAGAAACAGAAAATTTTCCTAAAATACGATTGCTAATTAAATTTTTTTATTTGTTACACATAATATTTATTCATTAATTTAACCCTCATAATTTATTAAGGCATTAGTTTAACAAATTCAGGCCCACTGTATTTATGTTAGCATATAATTCTAAGTATGAGAACTGAAAGAGATCCTAGTAACAAAGATAACAGTCTACTGCACTTATCTATGCCCAAAATCCCTATTTTTCCTCTCAAGAAATTCCTAAGCAAGTAACGGGGCCTTCGAAGGGTAACTGTTGATTGACTGCTGATAAGGAACGTAGCGTCTCTACGGAATAGTTACGAGAAAAGGAACCACATGATTTAAAGCAATATACTAACTATCGTATAATGCTAGAAACTAATGAAAATAATGACTAAATGAATTTAAGGGCACTTTCAAGATATAGGTTAAATTAAATTTAGAGAAAGGAAGGATACTTATCTGGATGCTTTATCCCTTCTTTTACTTCTGTCTTGTAGAAAATAAACGGTGGTGAATAAACAGTTTCCTTCTTTCGTTTGATTGAAGAGAATCTTCAGTTGATGGGCGAGATGTTGCAGAGGAAATGTGTGATATAATTTCTTAGGCAGGTAAGCGTTTATTGACACATACATTAAAAAAATTACGCAGCTATGCTAAGACGCTGCCTCCAAACACCTCGACCTATTTTCAATCTTTGCACCCGCTAAAACAAGCTGAAATTTTGCGAACAGTTTCGGATACAGTGAGATTTCTTATCAGCAAGGAAAATAACCTTGAGGCTTATCGCCAAGTGCAGAGAAAACGTTTTAAATGACGTCATACTTTGAGCAGTAAAATAAAAACAAGCGCAATGTTTACATTTTCGTCCCTTTAAATCTCGATTTGATGATAAATTAAAACTAGATTTTTTACAGTTCTAATTTTCATAGAGATTAAAGAATGGTATTTTTAGAAAGGTAAAATTGTAGAGTATTTGAAAATGCAAAAATCACAAATCACCATTTTTTGAAGATTTTACCCTTCCAACTCCCATTAAAGTCTTTTCGAAATATTTTTCTGCTATTATATAGAAGTATGTATATATATAAAAAACACATACACATTCATATATGTATGCAAACACATGTATTGCACTCCTTCTATATTATATGGGTGGATTTTCCTTTTGAATTTTTGCTGGTCACACATGAGGATCTACAGCCTGTAAATGTATATATATCAAAATGTTACATGTTGTATTGGATTTTACTTTATATCACAATAGTAAATTCAAAATGTCTACGTAAATTTGAGCTAATCTTTTGACTAGTTTATCTCTTTATATAATCAAGCTTAATAGTGCCACATAATTTTCAATTTTAAAAAAGTATGCAGCAGAAAGATATTCGACCATCATCATATTACCATCATCATTATCATTATTATTATTATTAGTAGTAGTAGTAGTAGTACTGAAAACCTTGTTTACCTGAAGATTACTGTTAATTCAATATTTTATTGGATACAAGTAATTAATATAGAATATAAACACGATAAAAATGGGCTTCGATAGAAACACTGCTGCTCTAGAAAAGATTTGCGAATACAATGTAGATTTTTCTTCAAAATGTCTTTTTAAGAAAACTTAATCGCAGTCTTTAATGAAGCCAAAAATCAGAGGGTAGAACTAAGTAACTCATAAGTTAGTCTTATCTTGAGTGGAATTCTTGTTCTATGCAAAAATAATCTTTCCAAAGTACGGAAATATTGTGTCAAATATTTACCTCACCCAGTTCGTTAAACGTCTTTTTGTCTCGGACAGCCTGTGGTTAAGAATAAATGTTCTAGTATAGGCAGCAAATAAAAAATAAAGGAAAAATTATGTTAAGTTTTTGTAGTAAAACTCCGATATTAAGTAGTTTACAAATCACAAATATATTAACTCCGACTGTGGAGTTTCAGTTTTCATCACTAAACGATTTCGCTAGTTTTTAGTTCTATAATAAAGGACATCAGTTTTTTGCTTAATAATCATCAATTCGAGTAAAATTTTAAATCTGCTTACATTTATTTTGTTTCGTTTTTAAAATTATAAATATTCGGCCTCCCGTTATTATATTACAAAACATGGCACAGTTCTTCCAATGTAAAAGGTTTTTTTAAACACGATCTAAATTATTTGAGAATCGTATTGTGTCCCAAGGCAATATTAATATCTTTCTCTATGGTGTACTTCTCGTACTTTCTCTATGGTGAAAGTATTCAGATAGGAGAGTAATGCGTTAGTTATTATCTTCCAGATTATCTAAAGTGTTCCAGGAATCTGTTTATCCAAAGTAAAACATCAAGAATTCAGGATCAGCTTTTTCTATTATTGCGTACTTTCGGGTTTGTAATGGATTGAATGCACAAGTCGTTAAAAAGTTAACAAAATTTATTCTTTTCACACGAAATAAAACAAAATACTGAAATATTTCCTCAGAGATATTCGTACAATACCACAACATCTCAAACGTTAAACAGATTTCAATTCAAATCAAATCAAATTAATTCAGTCTCACGGCGAATTCGCTACAATCAATCACAGCATTAAGTAAACAAACAGCAGTTCGCTTTAAACAGCTACAACTGAGTTGAAGTGTTTTAATTCGGCTTTTATAGGCTTTTGAATTATTTACTAGAATAGTCTGGTAAAACCTCGATTTTTCTCGATATTTGTGGATGGCAACACTAATTACGAGATATTTATTTATTAAATATTAAATGCAAGCTCTCTTTTATTTTTACTTTTCCGACGTAGCTTCCTCTTCAAAAATCGTCTGCGTTGCATGGAAAAATAAAGCAATTTTAATTACAATTCTAAATTAATAAATAAGAAATAAATAAGAAATCCGTAACACTATTATATTTAATCTGCAGACAAGATTTACAGAAACGTTATAACAAATATCAAAACTGGACATTGTTTTAATCCAACAACAAGAATATATATAACTTCATAACTACTAGAGCGATCGGGGAAACTTACGTAATCTTTTCTTTTCAGTTCAGTTCGTTATGCGCATGCATGCGAAAAACTGAATTCAAGCTGGAAACATCACGTATCGCAACAAATCGGCCATTTAGTTCTTTTCATATCTAACCCGTAATATATATTTTTACTTATTGTGCATATTATTAGTTGTTCCTGCTGTTATTCTGCATTAGGTCAAAACGTTCTTCATAAAATCTTTATAGACTGTTACATACACAAGTTTCCAAAAATTAAGGAAAAATCACAAAAATAGCGATAGCTCGCTCGAATAAGACAATCCTTGTTTGAAAATTTGAAAATGTTGTCAAATACGATTTGCTGAGTGAAACGGCAGTATGCATTACGCTGTGATCGAAATACGTCATGTGCGAGGAGTATTAAATTGCATGTTGTAGATCAAGCCAATAAATTTCATTGTCATATTGAGATGAGAAACCTGGGATAGCCAATTTGTAACAATGACCTCCAGGTATCATTTTCCCGAAGAACTGCGATGGAGACTGGGAGACTAGAGACAGAATAATGTCAGACAGAAGAGGCCAGATGGCTAAATGGGAGTCATTCTGTAGTTCATAGATTTGATAACAGTTTGTAACCACAGATTCAGCATCCAGGAAGTTCAGCAAAGGTCGGCCAACAGCTACGACAAGCGCTGATGACCGATATTTGTTGTTATGCTCACGAAGGAAACTAACCTCAAATCCGACTCAACTTAGATTCTCCCTTGCTGCAGCCACTGGAAGATTGTGTCAACGTCAACCGTGTGTAGGAGGCTTCACGAAGGAGGCAACCGCCATTTGCATGCGGCTCACGTCCCGTCATAGAAGGGAACGTTTGAAGTAGACACGTCAACATTCCGCTGGATAACTGATAAATGTAGGGTCAAATGTGTTGAGGTTTAGCCCACAAAGCAACAGTAGGCCTTATGTGATTTCGAAAGATTCTGGAAACTGTTATCATTCATCAAACATTCGTGAAAGAGATGCATACGGAAATGGAAGTGTCTGTGTCTTGAGTACGTGAATAGAGACGTAAGACTCAAGAAGAGTTAACTACCCCTTATTTCTCAAAATAAGAATCAATACAGTCTGCTCCTATCTCAGAGCATACAGCAAAGCCTCCACTTGGGCTTGAACTTAAATAAATAAGAATCTAAACTTAACTAATGCTTAACTAAAAGATATAGCCGAAACTATCAAGATTCTAAGTAGTTGGCCCCTAAATCTCAATTAATCAAGCGAAGCTATCAAGGTCCTAAAGTGCGGTCGAGCGTCGTAATAGCTTACAGAGAGAAGTAGCCAAAGGCAAACGCGCGCTAGTCAGAAGCTCTGGCTCTCTAACGAAGTCAGTGAAGCATCGACTTAAATACTCCTTTTACTCATTTGCATTAAACACGTTTCTGAAAATACATTATGTTAGGATATTTTAAGCTGAAGCTAGAAGAGATAGGAAAGGTGCATAATCTTAAACTAACTGTTATAAAATTAGAATAAACCTTACAGTCTTCAGCAAACAATTCAGCGCATGCAGTGGCCACCTCGATCACCGGACCTGAATCCTATCCAACATGTTTGGTGTGCTTTAGGAAGACTTATAGTTGCTTTCGTCTCTCTTCTTCAGATCCTTGCCACGCTTTGCAAAATCATCGCCTCCCACTTCCTATGGTTCTGATATATTGCATAATTGATAGAATCGCACATCGCTGTATGTGTTGTATTGCTTCTAGGGAAGATCATACTCAATATTGAAGGTAATTTTCCTATACCTAACTGACACATCCGATTTGTTCATGTTATACATATGCTTATTTCTATAACACCGTAACTTTCTCGTAATTTCTTTTCGTGTTATTTTATATCTTACTGTATGTTGCATGCTGTGCGTCAATTTCATTATATTTTGCATGTAATTTTTTAAGTAATCGTAATTTTTGGGATTTTTCCTTAATTAATGATAACCAGCGTAGTATTTTGCGTATTCACATCAACCGTCTGGGTTGACACCTATGGTTTAAGCAACATAAAGCCAACACCGATGGTTTAAGTAGCATAATAAGCAATGAATGTTTAAAAAGTACATTACGAATATAGAATACCTTTTTTTCATGCGCATTCTGATTTATTATTGTATATATAGGTTAAAATTCTCTCGTATTACTGTTTTTCCGTCTTGTTTAATGTAAAACTTTCCTGTTAATCTTAAAATTTTTACTCTAAAACGGGAACATTTCAATAATATTATCTATAAAATACGTGATGGTAATAGAATATTTACTTTGCAGATAATTTTCTCTGAAGAAGCTATTTATATACTCGGTTAAAGTAAAAAACATTTTCCATCAAACTCCCTAAAATAACTGAAATTTAGATGCCCTTAAATTTCTTTTCAAGCCATACTTACTTGCTACGCAAGCGGTCGTTCAGTATTTTTTTCTACTCCGTGGCTTTTTAAGTATTTGCATCTTAATATCGTGAAAGAAGGTATTTCAGAACCTTTACCCTTTCTAAATTCTGGTTTTGGTAACTATAAAGCATTTTATTTATCGAAGTAATGTTTTTCAACTTTATTTATGGTCATCACGTACGCTTTACTTCAAAATTACTTACAAGCAGCGTGCTTATGTATGATAATGTGTAAATTCTAATGATGGAATTACACATAACAATGAAAAAGGTCTTCGAATGTTTACCGCTAGAATAATATCTTAAACTCTATGTTTTAAAAATATTGCTATAAATACTTTTGGGAAGATCTATCAAAAACACTTTGGCTATTTAATTTTCTGGCAAAGAACACCGGTGTTTAGCTTTCTGTTTATGGGAACTATCATACGAGTTGGAAGATAAGCATTTTTTTTCGCTTCTATAAGAAAAGTAGAAGTGAGTAGCGTTAAGAAAGTAGGTTTCGTTTCAAACATCGGGAAATATTTTTTATGCTTAAAATTAAATGAATATTTACAAGACATATTTTAAATCTCAAAATAAAAGCTAAATTTTTATTACCGTATTTAAAGGTATTATGGCAGTTAGTTGGTTACCCAGTATGCGTATCGTAACTTGTGCTAAATTTAATGATACAGCGAATTCTGCATCTGTTCCAAGTGCTTTTCTAAAATGGAAAATTGATATGAATCTTAGATAGAATTCTGTCCTTTTAGAAATTTGCTCGATAAATTTTACAGAATTTCTTTTGTTCATAATATAAAGCCTTGAGATGTGCTTAATCGCTGTATCTGGAATCATCGAATGGTAGTAGTTTGTCCCAAGTTTGATTAGCTCGGTTGAACAAGCTAGCTGCATAGCGTTTTCATTATTTTCTTATATATAACATATAAGGTCAGCTGTTGTTGCACAGATATCAGGAACGTCACCCTTGCTGAGATAAATAATTCTATAACGCTTTGCCGTAGTAAATAACCTCATCTAATATAACCTGCAATTCCCTTTACATTTTTACCCATTTTTATCTTTCTAAATTTGCAGTGAAAGTGCATGCATTTCTTTCTCTGTAAATAAAAAAGGATTTTTAAGTTACAATTATTCTGAATTGTGTAATTACAGTTCATTAGTTGCAAAGAAGTGTTTTCATTACACGTATCTAAGTATCATTATATGTATCTAAGCATCATACATACATTCTAGTTTAAGTTCTGGATTAGTGTGATAACTCGTTTGATAATCTAAGGGCAACAAGAATAGTTAAAACCTTTAGTATATGAGGCTAAAACTTGCACAGTTTCTTCGAAGAAAACTGCTCATGTATTTCGAGAAGGTAACCTGGTCTTTTTAAAAGTTTCTTATTTACGTCTGTTCATTTTATTTTGTATTTCTTAAAATTTATAACACTAAAAACAGGATCCCTTTACAAAAAGCATTCGCTTGTCCACACTTCGTGCTGTCATAAAGTAACTGGTATCGAGTCTGGCTGGTAACCAGAAGATTCCGCATTTGAATATGAACTACGACGCAGTAAATGTTCTTATGATTACCTCTGCAAAAAAACCTAAACGCCCTACAATGGCGCTCGAGAAAAATGTGATGGACAATAACTCGTTACAATTTCAGCCTGGCTAATTGGCTGCCGTTTCCTTTCCTCAGTATTCCTTTACGTGGGGAAGAGTGTAAGGAAATTTCGCTTTTCCCACTTGATACTCTCGTGGTGTAACAGGTAGCATACCCGCCTTTTTTTCTCATAGATTTTGTTTGACCTAATACCACTACAAGTTTCTTATGAAAAATATGTAAGATAAAATAATGAAATTAATTATGTTGTGAAATTCCTCATTAAACTTATGAACCAATTCAACAAAAATTTACCTTTATTTATTTGCATCAAGCGAAGAAAACAAATTATCTGTAATTTCATAAGCAAACACACAAGAACGTAACATTTTCAGTGTTTTGGATACTCATTCGAGTTACTAGATATAAATTTATTTCATAAATGCTGCAGGAGTTTGGTAAATACGTTCTGGAATTTTTATTTTTATGCTTTTTTGAATTTGCTGCTTTATTTCAATAAAGTGTTACCTAAAATTTAATCCCTCAAAGATGTGAATTTTCAGATAAAATCATATTTATGCCTAAAGATTAATTAATTTTCGTATAAAATATTTTCTCTCTAAATAACAGAAAGCTAACTGAAATTGAATTTTGCGCCTACGACTTCAAAAATGCCAACGCTTCATCTGGCAAAAAATTTTACATTTAGATTTCATAATAGGTTTAGGTTTCATACTTTTAGGTTTCATAAGACTTTCTTTGAACAGCTTTTTGAATAGGTAGGTTATTTTATTCATAAATAAGAAATTTATTCTGTCAGATATTATTTGCCCGTCGTTGGGATTTTAACAAATATGAAAATTTGTGTGTATGTGCTATACGTAAATATAAATGAAGGCATAATATACCTTCATTTATATTAACGTATAAATGGTTAAAATTTTTGTTTTTAGAAATGGTTAAAATTTTTGTTTTTAATTTTTGGCAATT
>KK115966.1:103621-192850 GCA_000611955.2 Stegodyphus mimosarum | reverse complement strand
ATACATGTATATATATATATATATACATGTATATATATATTTGTATTCTGCTCGTTACTTCTTCAAAGTCTAAAAATTATATCTCACCTAAATTTTGTGGTCATTGCACTGGCTGTTGCGGTGACCGGTCTTGATGTCTCGGCAACTTTAGCATTTTCAGTGAATATATTAACTGTTTAACTTTTTAAAAATAATTAAAGGGAAAAATGTAACGATACCTAACCGTGCACCTGAAAATCAGGCGCAAAAAGCATGCTTGACCTCCAAAATAATACTCATATCTTTCACCCTAAAATTTATAGAGGTATAAAGTTAATTGCCGTATCGTCTAGTTAAATTGTGGAGCTGAAAATTCAACGTTGTGCTCGAATGAATTAGCTTTCAAGGAAGATTTGATTAACTACAATATCTGTAGCGCAGGGAGGAATAAAGGTTTACGAAAATTATCCGAAAGACAGTAATAAGGAAAGGAAGAATCCATATCGTTCAGTTCGGAGGCATTTTGCTGTATCGCAAAGTACTCGGATTCTGTTCATATAGCCGCAATAGAATAAATCCCTCTTTTTATCTTTATTCTCCAGGCGCCGCTTCGATTTTATTGCAATTAAGAAGAAAGCTAAAGTAGTTTAAGCAGATTCTTTTGCTTGAATTATTTTCTCCTCTTTTGAAATGAGTTCTATTAAATTCATTTGCACTAAATTATTTGACTTGTCTTTATCCTCATAACTTGATATTCCATATCAGCATTTTGAACAACTGATTTTACTGTTAAATGTTTCAAAGACAGTAAGAATGTATTGACAAATATTTGTATTTTATTACTTGCCGGCAATCAAAATTATTTGCCGTCTAGCTGGAATCAAAAGCCCAAACTGGAAATTTCATCCTCGTGTCAGTGATTTCTTAATTATACAAAATGTAATGTGCAAACAATAGATTGCCTACATAATGTACAACTAACTTTCAGAGCTATTCATAACCAAATTCTGATGCATAAGTTATAACACAGAATGAAAACATAACAGAAAAAATTATGTTGTCAGAACTAACAAACGATTATTTTGTTTTCAGACAGATGGAAGTCAATATGACGTCGGAACTTGAGTGTTATGGTACGTGCTGTTTTTCACAATGAAAGCAAGAATTTTAGCAGGTCATATTTAACTAAAACTTATTCATAAATCTGCCTGAAAACGATCTATAGCCAAAACGTGCAGACACTGCTCCTCAAGATATGAATGAATTTTGGTCTGCAGTATACAAAGAAAGGAATAGCACTAACTTCCACCTAAATAACATTTAACTGGTCACGGTCCTTTTCCGACATATTTTTATGCAAGGATACCAATAAGCAGTATCACAGCGAACTCCCTATACCAGAGCAAACACTTTTCAAGCGCTATGTATTCAGATATAATGAAACGAGGTGTTAACTCTTTAAAATAAAAGATATTTCCCCAATTTTATGGAACTGAAATATGCTACTCGTAGTTGCACGTTCTAATCCCATTGAAATATTAAAAATACTTAATAATGCATATTATTATATGTTAAATGGGTCCTGTGAATTTTAGAGATACACACATTTCTGTTTTTTAGTGACACTAGCACAGGAAACGTACGCTCGTCTACTTTCTGCAGCAGTACAAGTGTTCCTCTTGCTTTTATCTATATATCTATCTCAATTCTTTACTCGGTAAGAAGCATACAACACGAATAAAAGTTAAAATGTTAGCGCGACTGCTGTTACACGTATCAAAAAGAAATTTCGCAAACTTACTATATTTTAAAACTTATTTAAACGTAACCTAGTATCCATCGTCTTGAAGGTACTTAGCAAAATGCTACATCTATGTATCAATTCCAGTTGTTGCACCATGATTGAAATGCTTTGTAGAAGCACTTTAACTGAAGTGTGCCTGAACTGCCTGCGACTCGGCATGTATGTCAAAAACTGAGATCTTTCAATTCGGATTTCAGCCTGAAAAACACGCTGTATATATATGCTAAAAGTGGCAAATATAGAGAGCGTGAGGGCTAAGTTTAAAGTATCCATTCCAAAATAAACGCTTTTTTAACGATACTGTGGCTTAGTGAGTTGCAATCGCCTTAAAATAGTAATTCTTCGAGGGAAAAAAACTATCATTAGCATTACTTTTGGAGTATTTCCAGCTTTCATTGGTTTCTCCAGACCTGGTGAATTTAAGGGTCTCCATTATGAAACCTATACCTTGGGCTTAAAGTATTAGTAGTTATTATAGTTATGATTCAATGTACTAATCGTGAAACCCGCTCTCTGTGATGACCGAAGCGGATTTTTCAAGACAAAACGCAGAGAATGCCTACCCAAATTTTAATTAAGAGACTTTCAGAGTGTATACTGGCAACAAAGCTAGAAGAGCTGAGTTTCGGTTATACATGCAGAAAAGGACCCGATTGGAAGAAATGTCAGACCATGTAAGGGGAACGCAGATTCCATTCATAAGGTTTTATAATATGTTTGGCGTGTCTTTTTTTACAAACCTATCATATAGTTTCACAATCTATTAATAAAGATTATTGCTTGCGTTAAAAATGGGATTTTCTCATCTTTTACAAGTTCATTTTCGGTCATATGAGATAAATTTTATCTTACGTTTTTTAGATTCTAGCTAAATAAACTTTACTTTGTTGGCTAAATCTTTACTTTAAGTGTGAAGCGACTATTCACTAAGTTCAAACTGTATCAATGACAAGCCGTGAGAAGGGTGAAAGACCTTTTATTCAACTCAAGAAGAGATTTACTGACGGCACTCCTGATGCTTACAAACGCAGCCGATACCTTAGGCTGCTGCTGGAAACAGAATATAAAATTAAGACGCTTTCTAAGTTAGTAAGTCTAAGTTAATTAATCAGCTGAAGTTGCACAGATATAAATAACGCGCTACCACCGACATACACAAATCGCAAGTTAATATACACGGCTGTAATAGCAAGCTTAACTCAGAGAACAACGTGGCAGAATGGCAGAACACGCTGTGTCTGAAGTAACTCAGACACCAGCTTAAATAGCATCTTTCTGCTCTAATTTACATACCACGGAAAACTGAAATATCATTCTGGTAGGAAATAGAAATGAGGGAAGATAAGAAAGATAAATAACTGAGAAAAAACTGATTAGTTTAAGACTAAAATAACATTCTTATAAGTTGAATACAAAGGGTGTTTATAAGTTTTGTTTTAAGAGATTTCAATAAAAATTATAGAAAAAAACTGTGTGGAATAAAAATTTGCAGTAAGAGCTTATTCTTTAAGCGAAATATCGTTTTCGACATTTACATTTATTCTTCTTTTAAAATGTCGCATATAAGTAAGTCTGTGGACTGAAGGATACGTTTTTGCACTTTCTGAAGAGAAATATCCCTATTCCATAATTCAACAATGTTGTGAAATGCATGGTATTAAAATTTTTAAGTGCAAAATACGCAACATTATTAATCTGAAAAGGAATCCGTCAATCATTATTTCTACATGTAAAGAAGTGTCCTGACGAATATCGGAAAAAGGTACGTATTGTTTCTCATGTTTCTAAAGTTAAATGGTTGGTAACAAGATAAAATCCGCTGACGAGGAAATCAATTGCCAAATCTTTGACTGCATTTGTAGTAGCAATAAATAAAATAATAAATCAAGATTTACAACTTAAAGAAACTAAAAAATATAATGTTCACCAGCTTGTAGAGTCATTAGGTTTTTCTGAAGCAGGAAGTTGAAGAAATGTGCAACGCCTTCGCCGGGATTCGAACCGCGGACCTCTAGAAAACGCGCCCAGTGTGCTGACCCCTACACCACGAAGACATGCGAAGAAAGCTGCAGAAATACCTTATAAGCTTTTGCCGAGGCATGCGGCTCAACGCAGAATAGTTTATGTATAAAATTATTTAGCAGGATATAAATGGAAATGCATTATGATTCTCGTTGAAGCATAGGTTCAACGTTTTTGATGAAAAAGTCCTTTTTTCATCAAAAACGAGGGGAAAAAGGTGTTCAAATCTGGTTTTGTCAATGCAAAGAAAGTTTCAGTTGCGGGTTTATGATTATCGCGGTATTCTTTTATAAAGGGAAATTAAAAATAAGGAAATTGGAAAACAAATTGTTAAAATCAGTTGAACGTACTATCAAGAAAAAGTTTCCCGTCTGATATTTACAGAAGAAATTCCATTCCTTTATCCCAATGACTTTCGAAGAGTAAAACTTCATCGAGAAGAAGCAACTAATTGTATTTCGAAATATACCACTGCATTCTTTGAAAAAATCAAGATTGAAACAGGTACTGCATATGAACCTTTTCAACGTATTCGTGCAAAGTCTCATGACGTTTCACCTATGGACTATTGTTCTGGTCTTTCAAAATGAGCTCTTTCTAAACCCAAACACAGCACGATAGATGGACTCTTGAAAGCACTGGAGGAAGAATAAAAATCAATACCCTGGAAAGTTTACAAAGTACCCTTCTTCCATGGAAATCACTATGTGGCCTTATAGTCCAGAGAAAATGCTATCAGAGCCATCGTTTTAAAAAATACTCTCTACATATTAAAAATAAATTAAACGGCTCCCAAATTGTCCTAAAATGTGTAGACATTTGTAATTATGTATGTGTTTCTAATTGTGTATGCATTTCTAATTATGATTCCGATAAACGGACTTATAGCTAATTATAAGATCTATGTTCTTATTAATAATAAAATTTCTATCGATGAAAAATTAACAGTTATCTGCATGTTAAATTTTAGTTCTTTTTTATAATCAGTTAGGAATAATCCGCATGTATATCTTATCCAAATTTTATTGTGTTCTCTCTAAAATGTAGCTTAATAGAATAAAGTGAAAGATAATTGTTAATGTTATTACAAGACGATTTTCTTCTTAATTTTGGGACTAACTTGCTTAAGGGATTTAGGTAATTGCCATTAAAATTTGTTTTAAATGCCTTCAAAGTTTGGTTTCAGAATTTAAAAAGGATTCGTGCAAATTTTAAATGTTTTCGAAAACTGTTAAAATAAATAAAACAAATTAAAACTGCCCTATAAGTAACTAAGGTCTTTCCTTGAAAAACTAAGTTTTATATTAATATGTTCAACAATATTTTAGTTGGAGCAATAAAAAATGAAGCTTGTTAAAAATGCGAAATTAAATTTTGATCTATTGATAAAGAAATCTTCGAAAAGAATATTTTCAGAGTATTCTTTATTATTCGATTTTTTAAAGCAATATGTACAATCAATTTATGCAATTTAATCATTTTAAAATAAACGTACTTAAAAATATTTTTACGTAATTACACTACTAAATTTATGCGTTACATTAACTTAAAACTCATGCAGTTTTATCTGGAAATTTTTCTTAGTCATGTATATTTGTATTTTGAATTTTGCTTAGTCATGTATACTTATTAATATCTGTTTAATAGTATCTTGCTATCATTTCGAAATTTTTCTTGATTTATTTTTATTTACGCTGAAGTTTGCAGATTTTTTCATTTATCTAATCTAATTCAATATTGAAAATCCTTTCACTGTTTAAGTTGTTTTGTATTTTCCCATTCATACTTCTAATAATATCTCAGATACCTTAATCACTCCTATTTATTGTCATATCAGTGTTTAATTAGTTTATGAGATTCGTTTCTTTTTACTAAATTCTTAGACTTCATGCAACCTATTCAATTTCGAAATCCTACTTATAATGCATTGCGGTTACGCAGTAAGCCTTCATTTTTCTTTCAAGTACAATTTGGAATTCTTTTATTTAATTTTAATAAGTAATTTAAGAAGAATATAATGTATTTTCTCTCTCCTTTCTGCATACCTTCGAGGTGTAATGGTAGCACACTTCGCGCGGATTCGAGAAGTTCAGTTTCGAGTCTTAGCCAGGGCATTGCACATTTTTCACGTCTTTCTGCTTCAAAATAACCTAATGACTCTACAAAGTATTAAACATTTAAATATGTGCCTGTCAGGCAGAAGAAGAGTGAAAAATACAGCAAACGTTTCGACATCAATCGAATTATAAATGATAGCTAATAAATGATAACTCATAATGAGCTGATTTTAGTATATGTCTCTTATTAATGCAGTTTTTTTCTTTAGTACAGCCATGCACGATATCATAAATCGAAAATGAGTTTAGGCTGAAGTTATAATAATTAATTTCTTAGTGTTGCATGTCTCCTTGGTGTAACGGTAGCACACTCGGCGCGTATTCAAAAGCGAGGGAAAAATGAGCAATGCTGGCGAGAACATTGTTCCTTCTTCATGTCTCCTGCATCAAAATAACCTAATAGCTCTACAAGTCTGTTTCTTCAAATCCGAACATAAAGATGCGTTACATTTGTATTGTACATTTTAGTCAATTACCAATTTAGTATTTGCTCATTTTGAATAAAGTTATATTTATGCGCCACTTACAATCACTTTTGACTACTCCTTTTTCCTGTACCACTCAATCTATTACCTTATCCTCAAATATCACACTAGAACGAAATTTTTCTTAAATGGCTTTTGCATTTTTTAAAAATATAATTGTGGTTAGTTACACTAAGAATATCTTTTTAAAGACTTTTTCCCCAGTCTGTTTAAATGGAGAAAACATCTGTTGCATTTGATTTTGTCCCAGAAGGGAAAATGTGTACAGTGATTTAGAGACAGTTCCTAGTTTCCTGTAGAGAGATATCCACAAAAAGCATTAATCTCTTTAGACGCTTTACCATTTTCAGATAACGTTGCTTAGCCCAAGATGCAATGGGAAAATTATATTCCGTCCCATCACTAAGATCGTAAGGAGCATCTCGGTGTGCAACCGATTTTACACCCGAGAATGAGGAAGTTCCGACAGAATTATTTCGGGAGCAACCTGGGGGACGAAAGCGAGGGTTTCAAACTCCTCTTCCCTGCAACCAAACCTCTGGAGATGGCTTTCGGCTTGCCAGAATTTTAAGTGGCCCCCATGCCGGCTTAACATTCAAACCTTCTCCGGGATTCCCGAACCTGGACCCAAAGATATAGCAGCAAACATTGCTAACCACTATACAGAGCACGTCGCTTGGAAAACTGTAATAATTAAACGAAATTTTATTGTAAAGGGTATTTTATTATGAAATTATATTTAAGTCCTACTCGTTGTCAAGGAAATGTTTACTTTTGTGCTGTAATTATAGCTCAGATATTGTGTTTGAAATGTTTTTAGTTTTAATACTCCTATCGGGAAGCTTTTCTTCTTACTAGGTGCTTAGAAGGCTTTTGATGTGAAATGGTAGCTTTTTCTGAGGATACTACGCATCTATCGATAAGCTATTTTTAACCTTACTTTTGTATGGCTTCTCCACTAATTGGACAACTGACATCTCTGGCAGAACGTCTTGTTTCTCTTCCTAAAGCTGTTATGTCAAAAAACACCCTTTCTTCGCATAAAAGTGTACAGTTTTGTTTTTCTGGTAGCCCTTTCCAAAGCAGGATTCTTCATGTTTCGTAGTCACTTAAAAGTCCGTGAGTACCTTATCATATGGTTTTTGAATCTTTTAAATTTACTTCATAAAGCATATTATAAGAAATAATATTTATGCCAGATGAAAACCTCCGTTAATAGTTGGCAGCCAATAATTTCTACCGCTTTGCGTTCTTTCGAATTTGGCTCTGTTTGAAGTTTATGTTACGTGAGGTAATATGCTTGAATAACTGAGAACATGAGTAAAACAACACGCATAAGTTTAGATTTATTTATGCACACGCTGAAATTTATGTTTAAAAATAAAGTACTCTCATTTTCAATGCCTAACTTTGGAATCTTGATTGTGTTAAAGTTTATAAAACTGCTAAGTGCATGTATCTAAATGACAGATTTTAAAAAAAGTTTAAAAAAGATTAGTTTTTAAAAAACGTAATGAGGTGTGAACTAAGCTATTTATTTTTCAGTTATTGGATATTGAATCATTCTTTCGAATTTAAAATTGTTACTGATTGCGTTATTATTTATTTCGCACTTATTAATTATGGCAAATAAAATTTAGATTTATAAGCAAATTCTTATTTTGAGGTGATAAATAGCAGTAAATTTAGCATGTGAATTTATTTCTTAAGAATTTTGTTGTTGAATCCATAACAAGAAGGGAAAGACTCTGCATATGGGCTTGTACGAAATACTCATGCACTTATGTTTATACAACACACTTACTTATGTATAAAGTTCTATTGACATATAATAATTTTCTGAGATAAATACATACTTTTTGTTTCTAAAATAAACACGATTTTATACTTTATGTTGTCAATACAATTGTATTCAATCTTACTAATATTTAATGTATTTAAATACTTAAATTTAAAGTATTTAAATTAGGCATACATACATGTCGTTGAGAGTAGCAATACTTTAACTGTATTTGAAGTTTATAATTAACTTATGATGCATTTACATTTGACAACGTCTGTTTGCTATTTCTAAAATTTTACTGACACAATTGTACTGAGAAAAATGAACAAGTTAATGATTTATGCGTTTTCTGTCTTTAATTCGTTCGATATTTCCTGGATTATAAAATTACACATCGTGAAAATTCATATAAGCTTACCCCTGTTCTTTTTATAGGAAACTATAATTTAATTTATTTCAAGAAGTATTAATAAATATCATTAAAACCTACAACTTCTTTAAATCCTTCCTTTACCAATCTTCTGTCCTTTAAGCTGGAATTTTAATTACTTCAGATACGAGTAATATTTTAAAAGTTTGGATTGTTTAGACAAAAAAAAGAGATTAAAATTGTGTGTCATACACAGGAAATAAAATACTAAAATTGGTTTTAAATTATGCTTTTGTGTAGCATAATTTAACTACAAATTATACTAATAATTACACTAAAAGACTTTTTGAGATATGGAAATCTTCAAATATCTGGTGATGTTACGATAAGTAAAATCCCATGACCTCCAGAAATTAAGAAACATTTTACATAAAAATATATAGGAAAGCAACTGTTTAATCCTCGAGTGAATTCATCAAAAACTCATCAAAATTCATTTCTTCGTCACTGGTCTTTCAAATTAAAATTTGTAGGGCGGGCTTGGCTACAAAATGGGCTATTAAATATTTTCGGTTACAAATAACGTTAAGATAATATTCCATCATTTGTTATTTAATCGAATATTTAAAGAACGTCAGGCAATATTACATTAAGTGTTTTCGTAATATTTAAATAATAACTTTTTAAGAATCACCTTCAGCTTTATTAGGCTAAATTATTTGTACATAATTTTTGTTGCAGTTAACTAATTTCTTCTCAGTCAGGCTTCTAGACCTTGGCCAGCTTGCAAAAGCAAAATAATGGGAGATTTCAAATTTGTTATTTCTATGTGCGAATTTAAAATTATTGTTAGTCACCAGAAATTAATATGAGAGGAATAAAATAAACGCTATTTATAAGTGAAAAAATTGCAAGATAAATATAGTCAAGGCTAGAAAAAAATTAAGAACTGAAAAAAAAATTGTATTTTAATGCAAATTGTAGGATTTTGATTGTGAAATTAAGCAAAAAAATATGACAAAATATGCACGTATGACCGAGAAATATCTGTTCAAAAAATTAAAACTACTTAAAATCCAAATAGAGCAAAAGCTTTTCGTGGCAATCAATCTATAATAAACGTTTGATGTGAGGTAGACGATATATGAGATTTAGTATCGCCATCTGGCATGAAAAAGCGCATGAAGTATACCAGTGCACTCGCTTAAGGTTTAGGCAAGGTTTTTCACATATTACACAAGGATCTGATATATTGTGATGTTATATCGGGTAACAAAAGAACAAAACTGAGTCGAATAATCTATATCCGAGGAGGTGCAGGTGAATGAAGACATTTTCAGAAAACTGGAAGCATTGGAGCTACTACGATTAGTTTCATAAATTATGTAACTCTCTCTGTTGCGAATGTACTATTATCTCAGCGATGTGATTTAATAAGCTTATTACTGAAATGGACGACTCCCATATTATTAATAAGGAATTCTATTAATATCTTAACGGCATTACTGCCACAAGACATTTCGTACGTATTGCTTCTTTATAGGAGGAATCAAGCCTCGACTTCTCACGCTAGTATTACTTAAATGTGTTCAGTAGGCTTTACATCTGGCAATGTTCGGGTAGTTACTTACTAGTATTAGACTCATTTGTAAACTGTCGAGCCACTAAACGAGCTCTAAGAGAGAAATATTGCTATTCATTAGCCTCAAAATCAAAAGCAATTGCTCCTTCTGGACACACGTAATATTCAGGAAATGCCAAAGTAATCGCTCTCGATATCAACACTTAAAGCTTGAATCTTTCCTGTACGTACTGACGCCACTGAACTGGCAACGTTCTTCTTATCCTTGTTGCTATATTCACTTCTGATAAATATTTGCTAGGAATAATTATGCGAACTGAATTTGCAAATCTGCATGATAGCCAAATGGCCTTCCTTGCCTGTGAAAGGAATTCATTGTAAGAATGAAATAAGAATTCGACTCGCAATGTAGTTAAAAACAAGAACAAAGATTTTCTTGAAGAATGGACTGATGTACGAAAATGTCTCAGTGCGATGGAACGACTATAAATTAAAATGACGTTTCGTAAGACTATTATGGGTACTGAAAAAATGTCTAAGCAGTTATTATTAGAATGTGTGAAGCTGTCACAAAATTACTGCAATAGCTGGTGAAATATAGTTCCATCAGCTATTCTATAATTGTTAGATAGCTACGAAATTCGTTTACTACAAAATACCGAGGATAAAATTATTTCGACTCATCTCTATAATGCCTCAACTCAGATGTTTCAAACATTCTACGCCTTATAAAATTATCTAAATGGCATGTAACGAAACTTATGGTTTCTTAAGTATTCTTCAGCGTACAGCGAAGAAAGTTCTCAAAGTATGACAGTGAACATGCTGCACTAAGAAACAAGGAGCGACATTATGAAATTAGTAGTTGTCAAAACGTGGATTGATTTGGTTCATACATTAAAGAAATCCGGTAATTTTCATTTGTATTAAATTGCTCTCCTCTTTTCATTTGCTCTGTTCTTTTCAAATGTGATGCGTTATGGAAATATTTAGTTTTACGTGTTTTAAGGAAACTGTATTTTAAGAATTACTTTCAGATAATTGAGGAGAGACATTTCAAAATTAGAGTAAATATTAAGCGTTAAATACTTGTATAACCGTTTTAATTTTTTTCTTCCATTCGCTTGTTATATTTCCATTAATTAAAGACAGAATGCAATTATACTTGAAAACAGCTAAAACATTTTTACATAAATGTTAGAAAGCTTGTTATCTAAATTACCTAAACATCTGGAATTAAATACTTAAACAAATAATATTATTTGGAAGCGTAAATAATTTATTCAGGCAATAAATCTTGAATCGTTGAATAATTTAAGGAAGAAGAAATAAAATGCTTGCATAATTTGAATGAATGTCTGAATAACAAGCTGCTCTTTTCCAAATATCATTTGTTGGTAACAGCTGTTATTATGATATTTTTAAGAATTAAATTCATTCTATTTAACTGTACTTTGAGAAGTACAAAATTCATTTTTGAAATGCTATCGACAAATTACTTTTAATAAAGAATGTAATAAGCATTACGCCACGATAAGAGAGGACATATATTGCTGCTTTCGTCTAAATGCATTTTCTAGACTGTTTCTCTATGTTTATATTATTTCAGAATAAAAAGATTCCTATTTCCTAAGATACCTATAAAAGAACTATTACTTTCGATCTACGACTAATAGTTTGCAGCCCGAGTTGTTCTTCCAGCACTTACACTTTGAGCATCAGTAGCCACAGTACGACTACATTTAATTTCATTCCAGTGCTGAAGGCGAATGCTCTGTTGAATGAAATAATTGGCTCAGTGTATTTATTATGATACCGCAAAATTTCCCTTTCAAACACCCGAGCGGAGTTTTGGACTGACGAATTTCACATTATAACAACACTATAACGCATACTTTTCCTGGTATCAACTGTGCAGTACACAGTTCATAGTCGGTCGACCAGAATTATCCCGTAAAAGTGTTTTCCAAAACGTGTTGAAATTTTTCTCGATACAATGATTTTCAAATTCATGATTTTTCCCTAATGCTGATGATATTGCACTTAATCTTTCATCTGTTAAGTATCGGGTGGCTCAACAGACATAACCCAAAACAAAGTGAAATCGTCCATGTCCGGTTCAGATTATCCTGGGCCGCCTGAGAATTCCAGTCTCATATGGTATAGTGGTTAGTGGAGGTTGATCGTCACCTCATGGGATTTTTTCAAATTCAGGTATTGTTCCTGTCGTGTGTTGTGTTTGCGGAATAGGAGCCTTCAAATCCGTCTGCCAGAAATTCCTTCAAAAAGTTAATTAATGATAAGAAAGGAAAGCAGAAAATTTGCTGTTTCCGCATCTCAGTATGCTTTTGATTAAAACTGGGATCCAGCTTAGGCAAATATATCTCGTGTTATTTGCCTAACTAAAAATTTACTAAAACTGCGGATGGAGGTCTGACAAATACCTAATCTGTACTTAATGTAAACAGATAAACTCAGTCTTTAGACTTTTATTGAAAACTAAAATTCTGATGTTTAACACCCAGAAAATTTCTGATTCCTCATTCTTCAGATGCTCTCTACATGCAGATATAAATCTGTAAAGTCTCGTTTAAGACACTGGTCTTTCAAATAAAGGAATACATTTTAAAACCATGGTTTAAAAATTAATAACATTTAAGTAAAACGTATTTACAGAAAATTCTCATATGTGTAAGAAGAATTTTTCTCCGTTTCTAAACTGCACGGTGTTTATATATTTTCAAGACTGAAATAAAATGTATTAGTTGTTTTTCTTTCTCAAAAATACCCTATGAAATAACTAAAAAAACTCGAGAATAAAAGCATTTGGTATATAAGTCAAGAATAAAACGTACTAAGCAATATGACATTATTTATATATCAGATACATAGCTAAAAAGGAAAAAAGAAGACACTTTCTAATTACTTGCGCCCCGAAGCCAGCTCACTGGAGACTTGAGTCGTAAAACATTTGTTTGAAAATTTATACAGTTTACGGTAAGGTGACTGTATGGCGATTTTTACGATAATTTGCATGGCAATGTTTTATACATAAATGATAATGAAAGAAGGCAATTTACAAAAACTAAGAAATTTTATGGAAAAAAAGGTTTACATAGGCTGTATTTATATTTCTACTTCCGGTGCTAACTCGTCATCAAAATGATAGTTAATTTGCAAAAATCCACGTGTAGTACGGACGTGATTGAATTCGCTATTGTCTCATGCATAGTAAAAATGATTCAAAAACAAAACTGTCCTACTGTGTGTTGAAATCAGGAGTACGGATAGTCAGAAAATATCAAAAAGAATTTATAGCGATTAAATTGGCGAATCTGTAAAATTTCAACTTGAATTAAAATTCAAACTATGACAGCAGCAGATAACTAAACAATTAAAATGTGACAAAAGTGATTTATTAAATAGTCCCATGAATAGTGACGCCGCATATTACATAAGTCATATTAGAAAAGGAAATTAAAGTATCATTTGCTAGAGAACAAACAATATCCATAAACTGTTCCTAAATGTACTGTTCCAATTAAAGTACACTTCCTCTTCTCACGTAAGACATCACTAATACACTTTCTAATTCCTAAAATTTCTAGCGGTTGAACTTAATGCAAATTATATAAGCAATTAAAACTCAAACGAAAGGTTATAGATTAATAAAATCTGAAAGCAAACCATAGATGACTAAGCTGCATAACTTTTCTTGCGCTATATTTGCACTAAAATCATGGATTAGTATTCCTGGCGCTGAAATTTAATGTGCTTCCTAGAGTTTCTTCAATAACGGCGCTCGGTTACGGGATATTGAGCCCTTTATGACTTTTTCGTTTAAATGTAAACATCATCCTCTTCTTCCATAAATTAAAATCCCTTTTACGAGTTTTCCTATAAAAATAATCGTCGCTAGAAAAGACGCTCGCTGGCTATGACTACTAAGCTAACTTCATCTCTCCAGCGAACGTCACTACAAAATAAAATGAGGATGCAACTCAATAAGCGGTTGTTAAAAATGAGAAGGAACATTCATTATCCTTTAAGGTTTTTAATAGCTGCCGGTTGGATCTGACCGATTAATCTCTCCTAAACGACTGGCATCTACAGAAACTGTTTTCCGTAAGAAAATAAGCATTTATTACTGTCCTATTACAGTAGAGAAAGACAGAATTTACTGAGAAAGTAATAGAATTTAAGTCTTTCATTCTTGAATAAATATTGAGGGCTTTAAAAGACAAGAAATTAGGAAGTTTCAAAAGGTTAACCTTGTTTGAGGGAATTTAGGAAGAAATATACTTGTATTAAAACCGAATATATAGTCCGTTGAACTTGTTTCATGAATTTATGAAGTAAGAAAAATTTGCCTGTGCTGAAATTGAATTTGTAGGCTTATTTTCAGAAAATTAATAATAGCAAAGCTAATTTTTGTAGCTGACTGAAGTGTTTTTTTGTCAGCAAAGAATCCTTGATGATTCGGGAAGAGTTTAATTTCCCCTTAAAATAATTAATTTCCTTCATTCTAAATCCCTTGAATTTCTATAATACTTTTGAAGCCAGACAACAAGCTGTTATTGGAGCATTTTTTTAATATTGCATTTGTTCAAAATACTGTTAGTGATAAACTTAATGTTCTTTAAAGAATTTTCCTAATATCATTTCTCACAATTTCACCTCCATAATTACGAGTTCCACAAGTGGCTGAGCTGTTAAGACTGCTAAATGCTGGAAGTACACGTGAACGGCCTCAGGCAAAAAATCACCTGCATTTTTTGTGGACTTCGCCACGTGTAAGGCAAAAACTAGCTAATTTTCCTTAAAAATGTCTTTACGAAGGCGTGCATCATCTTAAGCGGATAGCTGTCATGTACTTTGCCATAGTTCGGTAACCTTAACCCATAATTACCACTAGAATTAAAATTCCTGTATTGCTGCTAAAATAAAAATATATGCATCTTGTTATTATGTCATTAAAGTTTCAACTTCATCAAAGTTGATTTCACAGTTATTTCTCGGCATCGTTTCAAAAGGAAATAAATGTGCTTTCTTAAATCGCATAATGGTAATGGTTTTATGGTATCTTTATTGCCTTTGTGTTTCATTTGATAATTTTTAAACGTCTTTAAATTTAGACCTGAATAAATATCCTTCTTCCACGTCTACTTCGAAACATTCATGTCTTCATTACGTGCTCCTTTTCAGTATTTATTGTCAATATCCTTTAGTATGTAGTCCGGATATTAAACAAAAAATATTATATTTTCTGTCTCTGTATATTTCATAATTACTGATCAACTCAAATTTTACTGTAAATTCTTAATGATCTTAAAGCTGTTAAAATCTTCCCTTAAATATTGTGACTGCCATTTCGGGAATAGCTGCTTATCAGGAACTTTATGAAGATACCTTTAATTTATTTTCAAATTCAATGAATTCTGAAATAAAAAATCACCCCGCATTGTACTCCAAACCTGTAAATTACCTGCGAAACTATTTTTCAAAAATTATGTAATTATTTATATATTAGCGAATATCCCAATATAAAGAAAATACGCTTAAATAAAGCACTCATAGAATAATGGAAAAAATCATAGAAATCTTACTAAAATAATGTGCAAAATTTAACTTTAAATTCTGATAAAAAGTTAGGATTCTGGTTTAATCTGTTCTTTCTCTCCTCATATCCTTAGGACCATTACTCATTTCAGGAGAATGCGAGCTATATTTAAACACAAGGAAACAAACAACAAGAACAAAAAACTATTATGCTTTAGCAGAATGACTCAAATGTTAAGAGTTTCTTAAGTTATTGCTATTATTATGGATACATTTACCAGCGAGAGAAAAAACTTTTATGTTAGGGAATGTGTAAGCTCATATTAAATGACTCCTCAATTAATTATCACACATTATATTAACCTCTTACTGTGCTATTTCAGAAAATCGGTTTAAAAAAGATAATACTTTGGTGTAATTTTTCTCCTATGTCGCATAATGTAAAGTAGCTCCCCACAGGGGCCACTGGGGATACTATGTTCAAGAAAAGGATATCCCATTGTGTCAATTTGCATATTGTTCGATGACTTCGAACTTAGTCATGAACTCCTTCCCTGCAGAGGTTTATGCAGATTCGAGAGGAGCGTAGCGGATTTAAGTAATTAACTGGAATTGGTACTCGAACGCTCAGAACGTTCAATTGGTTAATCGATGGTAGCATGCAGTTGTCTGATGTCGGATCTTGCCTGAGTTCCTGAAGAACTGCAGATGATGTCTAGTCACAAACATGGCAGATCATAACAATGGAACCACTGGAAGCTGTAGCAGTGGATTTTACATGTTAGAGTAGCTAAAGGCAATAAAATTTCCTATCTAATGTGGTTAGCTAGATTTTATACTTAGCTTAATAAGAGTAGTGAATTGTGGCTCCTTGTAAGATTATCTTCCAAAAGTTCATTTTACTTTCGTAAAATAGACTGGAATCTTTGTATTTTTTTCTAATGTTTTAGAAGCGACTCGTTAGGTTAGATTAGGTTAGGTGTAAGTATAGGGGGCCACCTATTATTTACCCTGGGTAAGTAGGTATAGGCCCCTTACGCTAGCTATCCAGGTTAGCAACGCCTTCCTGGGACCCGTGGTGCCGTTTTGGTGTAGAGGTGCTTCTGTTGTCTGGAGCAAGCGACATCGCAAGCTCTGCCACTGCTGGCGGCCTCACTGTCTTATGCCAAAGTCTACTTTGGCTGCTATTGCATGTTCATCATACCTAGACGTTCATTGTTTGTAGATTCAATCTATGTGTTTAATTTGGTTGTTGATGAGCACATTGAATTTTTGGAATAATTGTATTACTCATATAAGTTCGTTGACTAGCTGGTGTGTTTAAGTGCTTCTTACCGTTTATATGCGGATTTGAATTGTTTTGAAATGTTTTCATTATCTGCTGTGTCAGCTAAGGATTCGAACAATAATCATTGGAAGTTATTCTTTACTGAATGAGTTGGAGGATCACTCTGTGTTGCACAATTCTAGACGTTTTTAATGCCAGAGTATCCATTATTTGGGATATGCGCTTCCTCATATGGTTATTAATGAGTGCGCATCTGAGATACGGATTCACATCTTGGTCTAGTCTTGGTCTTGTTAGGTGCAGATTTGCTGTTATGGTGCATGTGAGTAGGTAATGTTCTGGATCTTCCCTCTGCCCACATACACAAAGATCTGAAAGTAAGAGATCCATCTTGCAGAAGTATGTGGGGAAATGGCCGTGGCCTGAGATCAGCCATGTTATTTGTATACTTATTACGTTTGGGGTGGAGCATATTTTTGGATAAAGGTCGTATGGGCGCCTGCCCTGTTCAGCAAAAGCGCTAAAATCGATGAGAGGGTACCAATGGGGCCTACATAACCATATTATGAAAATTCTTCTAAAGACTGTTATCAATAAGACAGTAAACTATGCAGCACTGATATGGGCACTCCCGATGACTGTAAGAAAAGCCAAAATGCTGAACTCTATACAAAGACCATTTTTAATAAATATCACGAGAGCCTTCCGCACAACCTCAACGAACGAACTTCAAGTACTTGCGGGAGTACGTCCATTATCCATAGAAGCTGAAATAGATGCCATTGCAGCAACAGTCCTACAGCTTAAAAAACCCGCCGAATTCAACGGGACGGTATTCCAACCCGATGAATATGAAACCAAGCCGCGTAAATTCCATACCCATCCTGCAATAACACTGGATAATTTGAAATGTAATCTAACTCAAGCATCCCCCAACACCACTCTCTTTGCCTTCACAGATGGATCACAAATAGACAACAAAGTTGGATGCAGCGTGGCCATTTGGACTGGAACAGACACCATGACTGAATGGCAAGGGCATCTACGACCGGACAATAGCGTATTCCAAGCTGAACTGGTAGCAATAAGGCACAGCATAAGCTATCTCCAAGCACATACCAAGGTAATTCATATTATAACAGACAGCCAATCTTCAATATATGCAATAAAATCTCCAGCTACCAGCTCTCCAATAGCACGTGAAATTCAAAATATCATCTTATCCAGCAATAGTACTTTTATCCTCACATGGACAAGGGGTCACAGCAACTGCGAGGGCAATGAGAGGGCAGACACCCTTGCAAAGCCAGCTGCGATAGAACAACGAGGTGACCTTATCGACGCCCATGGCCCCAATCAGCAATCAAACTAAAGCTGAAGCAACTTGCCAATGAGGCTTGTCAAATGGAATGGACGAATGGACATACTGGACGTCGGACACAGTCTGCTACCTAAGATTGATGAAGAACGTATAATTTCCAATTATTTCCTCACACAATTTATCTCCGGTCATGGCCCATTCCGCATACTTCTACGAAAGAAATCTCTGTTCAACAAATGTGTGTGTATGTGGGGACATGGGCGACCCCGACGACTATATTCTACAATGTCCCCTGACGACAACTTACCGTGTGCGCCATCCCACGAACTCCGGAATAGAATTCCTAAGATTTCTAATCAAGCGGAGAAATGAGTATGACAACTTTCTAAAGCTAATAGACATTCTACAACAATATGGACTAGAGCTGTGCTCCCCAGAATGAGATCAGAAATGTAATCAGGTCCCCTGTGGAAGGGCGGGCTAGATAGGTAGTGCATGCTATACCATTTTTGTCAATGGCAATGGCGTAGTGCTCCCTGTACTTGTTCCTGTCCTGTCCAACAAGTTTTATTACATAAACTTAATGATCTTTTACATCCTGTGAAAAAATTCAGAAAAATTCCACTTGCCAAGTCAATAAGCTGTAATAAACTTTTACCACTATCTCCGTAGACACCTCCTTATTATTACTATTATCACAAAACACTATTCCATTGGTTCATACATTATTTGATTTTTGAAATATGTATACATATATATGTATATATATATATATATATATGCGTGTGTGTATGAATTAAACCTGGTAACTATCATATTTGTCACAAAATGTAAATCTGCATTTTATTACGTCTATATGTCATTCTTGTTACGCCAAAACATATGTTCAACTTAATTTGTAAATTTCTCATTGTATTGATACCATATTGTAACCACTGTATGTCTTTGATCCTTATTTTAATAAATATTGGTGCGGGGCGTACGGTGGGATTGCAAACGATGTACCATAATAAATAATCCCTAGATCCTTTGACAGCTTCAATAGCCAATGTGCTCATACTTTCTTTGTAAACTATTACAAACCTTGTTTTTTTAGGGCGTCACTTAGTATGGGAAGACCTTACCTGTTGACCATTGGTACATCGCTGGTGTCCCCCATACCTTTACGTGTACCTGTACCTGCCCTGTTCAGCGGAGTCCCACCAGTTCTGCCATTCTTTCTCAAAAGTTATTTTGAGTTGCATCTTGAGGTGGGAGTCTGGCCATGGAATGAAATGTTGCGTTGCATTGAGGCCCCTAGCTGCTTCTTTTGCTAGGGCATCCACTCACTCGTTGCCTTTGTTGCCGACATGAGCTTTAATCCATGATATTATGAAATACTGGTTGGTTTTGTTAGACGCAGCACTGAGGATTTCCTAGATTATTGGGGATCTATTCGTTGGGTAGGCTATTGCGTGCATGACGGATAAGCTATCTGTAAAAAGATGGCAAGTTTTAAAGGAATGGCGTATACTGTATTTGATGGCTTCTAATATTGCGATTGCTTCTGTTTGGAAGACACTGTTTCCTAAGTTTAGTTGAAATTTCTGCTCTTCTGTCAAATGATTACCTAAATATACTTTAGCGCACATCCTTTCCCGCAGTCCAGGCCAGAACCATCTGTGTAGATTTGAGGGAAATTGTTCATGAATGGCTCTTTGTTGATGCAGAGAGTTATATTGTTCTTCACTGCATGATGTCGCTCATACGGGTGTGAGGAAGTGGAGTAGCATTCTGCTTTGAATTCTGTTCCATTGTGGGTGCAATTCTTTCGTAAGTGCGATACACTTGATTTTATATACTCTTTTTCTGCTGCTATGAAGAGAGGGGAAATTTTAGCAATCTGACACAATGCGGCATTCGATGTTGTCCTATATCCTCTGGTGTATTTGAGGAGAAAGGCCTTTGAATTGTTTGTAGTTTTTTCACTTTACGGAAGGACATTGGGTTTGCCCATATTGCTGCTCCATAGAGAGCTATTTTTTCGATAACAGAGAAATAAATCACCTTTTGTATTTTTGTGTAAATGCCCCAGCCAATTCCTTGCATTTTTCGTAAGTTTGTTGCTATTTTAGATATTTTGTTTTTTACATAATCTAGATGGTCCGTAAAGTTCAGTTTGTTATCTATGATAATGCCTGGCTATTTAATAGATTTGGAAATTTTGATCTTTTTATTTTCGACATGAAATTTTGGGAGCTTGGAGATTTTCTGTGATGGCTTGTTCAAGATTGCTGCTTGTGATTTTTCGTGAGATATGATTAGTTTTTGCTGCTTGCATAATTCATTAAAAATATTTAGTGTGCTATTTACATTATTCTCAAGCATGTCTTGTGTTTTGCCATTAACAACAAAGGCCGCATCGTCAGCGAAGGCGATGCATGTTGTGTGTGACGGCCATTTGTGTTGGATAATTTTATGGAAAGCCAGATTCCAGATTCCAGATTCCAGCCCCACGGACAGCCTCTTTCTTGATTCTTTTCGATTAGTCTGTTATTGGACAAAATAATACTTTTTCTATCTGTAAAGTAGCTTTGAATGGTTTGGTAGATATTTTTCGGGCATTTGATTTCTCTGAGTGTGCGTAAGACCTCAGACCACCACAGAGAATCAAATGCCTTTTTAAGATCTAGGCAGAGAAACGCTAAGCGCAAGTTCTGAGATTTATTGTTGGATATTTGCTCTATTACTGTACTTATAGCATGAATGGTACTTCTGTTCGGGGTGAACCCAAATTAGAATTGACTTCCACAGTTTTCGTTCTTAATGTCACGCCTTAAGCTATTTGCCAGGGCTCTCTCAAAGGCTTTGCCTAGAGATGGTAGTAAATTGATAGGCCTGTAAGAAATGGATTTTGTGCATCATGTCCTTTCTTTTTGAGGAGAATAATTTGCTCTGTTTTGAAGCTGGAGGGAAATAACTTGGCCTCCAGACATTTATTAAAGATTTCCAGGTGTAGGGTTGGAAATTGCTTGTGAAGAATTTGAGTCAGGGAATTATCGATTCCATCCGGGCCTGGCGCTTTTTTCTTTGGTAGATGTTTGACCATTCTAGAGATTTCAAAGTTGGTAAATGGGGGATCATCGTCTGTGTTAGTAGGCTGTAAGTTGTTTCTTCTCTCCTTGTGGATATCTGAGTCATTCTGGGGGTCATCTCTGAGGAAAACATTATTCATGATACTTTTATGCTTTCTGTTGTGGCATCTTCTGTGCTTGTGGTATTGTTTATTGACTGCGGAAGTGTAATTTGATAGGGACGGAAAACTTTATTTGAGCAAATCTTGTATATAGGCCCGTAAGGATCTTTGCTGTCTGTCACGAACTTTCTCCAGCATTTTAATTTCGCTTCCCGGATTTCTCTTTTGTAAATTGCTCTTTGTTTCGCGAAAAGTAGGTATGCATTTGTTCTTTCTAGTTCAGATCGCGCGTTTTTCATTTTTCTTTTTAAGGCTCTGGTTTTATTTCGAGTGGCTCTAAGTGCAGCTGTCCACTAATTGATCTTTTTGAAATCACTAGGGCTTTGACATTAAATGATTTTTCGCAGTGACCTTGTATTGTTTTTTGAAGAGAAGTGATCAGATCATTAATTTTGGGAATATTTTCAATGTTAATTATTTCACTTTGGAAAATCCTGATATCATTTGATATGGAGTTTATGAATTTTTTTATCTTGATTTCGTAATTTTAAATAGTTTTGTTGAAATTGTTGAAGGTAAGAAGTTAATTTCAAAGGAGATAAATTTATAGTCTGATATATCCTCGTCCTGGAGCACAGTCCACTGATTTATTTTGTGGGCCGTTGGGTGGTTTACAAGAGTGATATCTGGCCATCCTGATCCATTAATTGTTTGAAAGTTCGGAGGCGCGGCGTTTTCATTGATTACTATTAAGTTGAAGCTTTTAATAAAGTCTTCGACTTCTGCGCCTCTTAAATCTGTGCGAGAGTAGCCCCAGATCGTATTATGAGCGTTGAAATCCCCCCAATCACATGGGGGGTGTTGGGAAATTTTTGCAAGATTTCGGACAGGAAGTCAAGGTTTTGATGAATCTCTTCATTGGGGGAGGAGTAGAAGGATGTGAAAAGAATTGCTCTCTTTCAGTGTTAAGAGCGATGTCATGACGTGTGTAGAGGAGAAGATGATCACTGAAGACCAGTTAGTATTGCAGCTTAAAATTGCAGCTCTTAAATTTAGGCGAACCTCTGCATGTTGGAAAATGTTCCAGTTGCTTGGAAAGGCTCCTATTTTTCCCTGGACACAGTAAGGTTCTTGGATTAACACAATGTCTTTTGAGTTTTCTGTGAGTAATATTCTAATTTTGAAATAGATGCATATGCTCTTTGCAGATTTATTTGTGCAATTTTAATTGGCTCTGATTTGGAGTGCACTTTAGTAAGTATTACGGAATCTTTCTGTTGTGGTGATTTCTTAATCAGATCCATAGTTTGTTCGAGCTTGGGTTTTTAAGTACTTCTTTTTGATAACAAGGACATTGCGATGTGTATGCAGGATGGTCAATATTCAGGTTGGTCGTGTTAATACTGTTGTGAATTCGGCAGTTGATACAGGATGGAAGTTCTGCACGACATTCCTCAGTTGGGTGCTTTTGACCACAAAAGGCAAAATATTGTTTGTTTGGGCACTGTTTGTGCTGGTCGGCAAAGTCCTGACAGATGAAGCAGCAATGTGAATTCTTCGACTGTGTTCTCCAGCCCATATTTAAGGATCCTGCTTGAATACATTTTTTAAATGCTTGTTGCGAACATTCAATAACCCATCGCACAAGGTCTTTGGATTTATCTGATAGGCGGAATTTTGGTGCAATGCCATTTGTGGAAAGGTCATAAACTGTCATTAGTTTTTGCTTTATGTCGTCTTGGGACAGGTAATCTGGAATTTTATCAATGATGATCTTTGGTTTTCGTTTTGCTGGAAGTTTGAAGTCTATATTATTGTTAACTTGATCTGACACTTGCAGGGAATTTTTAAGGGACTCTAGGTCTTTTTCTATTTCGCACGTTACGGCAAGTCCTTCATTTCGGATTGGTGAGATCTTCTTAATTTTGGCTTTAATTTTATGGAAGCGGATTGCAGTTTCCAAAATGCTATAACGTCTTGGTCTGCATGCAATTACGACTTCCATCTCGATAACTCGGGAAAGAAAGTTAGTGGCGCTTTGTAAGTGCATTCCATAGAGTTAGCGGTATTGGTAATATTAACCTAAACATCTTAAATCTTATGGAAATCCAAGGACAAAGTGACATACCATAGTAACCTCGGGGTTCAAGTTTCCAATCTGGAAGCTGATTGGAGAAATGACGAACAATGTGCAACTTTTGAGGAAAAAAGGAAACAATATTACGTCTTTCCTTAGAATTTTACTAAAAATAAGTCTTTATTCCAAATAAGTGCATGCGTGATAATGCTTTTCTATGTTGCAGTAAATACGTGTTAGCTAAAATCATTTCTTCCCAGCAGGAACCTGACATACGATTTATCAAGAATACTGATGTTCAAAAAAAATTTAAATAGTTTTTTGTATTTGAGTTAAAATAACACGCCGAATAATGATTATTGGAGGCGTTAAAGCAACAAGAATCTGCGTAACATTCATAAATTTGCAAGACTAGTTTCGAAGGTTTAAATAGAGAATATTCATCTTCAGTGATAAGCCAGTGATAAGGCAAGATAAAGCTATAGAAATGAGACGAGGGAAGTCAAACTATTGGCAGTCTCCAGTGGTTAAAAATGAAGGCAATTATGCAAGAATTTCCTGAAGTGCTGAGGATAAAGACGGACTGGAATTGGAATCGTTAACTAGAACTGAAGAATTCTTATAAATGTTAAATGCCTCTAGAAAATATATTTTGCCTATAGAAGCTGAGTTTTAAATCATTTTGGCTGCAGTAAAATAGAAAGTACGAGTTTTCTGACCAATAGTGTTGGATAATGGTGGATTTATGCGTTTTTTCCCCTAAAATATGCCTCATGGTCCTCGTTTCGAAATTTTAAGGCTGTCTTAGTTTGACCAATGTAAATTAAACCACACTGGAAAGGAATCATATATATATTTCATGATATAAACATCCCAGAAGCTCATATTCGGAGTGGGGGCTCTAATATGAAACAACGGATTTTATTGATTGAACATAAACTGCACGAAAGTTGAATTTCTATAAAATACATGCAGTTTTATAGCTAATTGGTTAAAAGAAAGGAATGACAACAGAATTCTTATAATCTTCTAAAACGACAGAGCGCTTTTCTGATGCGCTGATGTGAGAATCTTTTAACCGTTTGATGAATAATGTTATGTGAAAAGACTCCCTCAGTAGCAAACTGCTTTTTAGTAACTTAGTTCTTAATCAAAAACCGATTTGGGGGAACCAACTTGAAGCGTGCGGAAAACGAAGAATTAAAATTAACATAACATCTCTGTATCGAATCATATGATCTGACCTGTGGTGGAAGGCAAACAGATAAAGGCTTACGGTAACGATGGTTGGATATGTTGCGTGTGACCAAGATGTCGAGAATTTATCATGAAACAAGTTGTAGTCAACGTAGTGAAACAACAAAGGAAAGTTTAAAATTTGAAATAATTTTTATTCAGAATCATGCATATAGATATCAGCAAGGATAGTACTAAGAGGGTTTCCTATGGCTAATCCCTCTTTGCTTGTGACACTTATTTTGGAAAATAAAACCTGTTTCCGACAGACTCGATTAAAGAAAATTAACTGATTAGTTTTGATAGAGGAGGAATGGAATTCACGAAGTCTCATTTCTAGGCATTTAAGTGTACTTTCCTCTGGAACACTGGTGAATTATGATTTTGCATCAAAAGAAACCATGATTAAATTTCTAAGGGAAATATTTTTACTTTTTTATAAACTCAATTAAATTTTCTATGGTGTAAGTGTTATTAACTAACAAATTCGAAAATCTACAGTTTAAATATTTAGCTCATGAGTACGAGGCAAGGCATAAATTTGATACAATACAGCGGAATGGAATAACACATTTAGAAATTTTGGGAAAGGAATATAATCTGGCTAGCAGAATATGGATAAGCGATTGTTTTAACTGGGTGGGAAGGTTTTATGAAGATTTCATCGTAGTTTTTATTTTTGAGAGTTCGGAAGGTGAAGGGACTTTAGGGATCGGATTATATGGGCCTTCGTTTAAGAGTTTAGTGACACCATTTATTTAAGTGTTAGCGATTAGATTTGGTTTAGACGGGAGAAAAGAGCTACAATGCTCGAAATTCATTATAACCTAGACATTGTCATTTCGAAGGCCGATAAAGTTGGTTAGAAGTCGTCATGGACAAGAACACTTACACTGAACGTAAGAGCAGAAATTTAAATTTCGGGTAGTTTTTTTTTTCTAGCAATAAAATTCCCAGATTGATACATTCACATCTGGAAGGACCCCATTCCAGATATGAATTCCTGTGGTATTTACAGAATTCTTTTACAGTGTCGTTTAATTTACATTATCAAAATAAGAGTGCCTTAAAATTTTGCGTTAAAGAACATGAGGCATATGCTAGGAAAACGAAAACATATAAATCTTCTGCTTTCCAGCACTGTTGGTCAGAAAATTACTCTTTCCATTTTTCTGAAGCCAAAATTATTCAGAAAACAAGTTTCACTGGTGAATCAGATTTTCTAGAGGTGTTTTACATTCAAAAAAATCTTTCTGTTCTAGTTAACGATCCTAATTCCAAACCATCGTTATCCTCAGCATTTAAGAAAATTATGCTTTAGTTTTTTTTTGTTTCATCAATAGATTTAAAATTTAATAGCAGTTTTATTTCTGAGAGGTCCAAAGTTGAAGCGTCTTTAAGGAGCTAAGGAACTTAACGCGTATGTTAAGGGAAAAGAAAGCCATAAATCCTCTGTTGACCAAAAGTGTAGGTCAGAAAATCATATTTTTTTCCCGCAGCCAAAATTACTCAAAAACATCTTCCATCCACGAATTAAATTTTCCAGAAGCGTTTTACATTCATAAATATCTTTCAGTTCTAGTTAATCATACAAATTTTAATATGTCTTTAATCCCATCTTTTAAGGAAAATTGCATAATTGTTGTAATTTTTCCTCAATAGAGGGTACAAAAAGCTCAATTTACTTCCTTTCATTCTTATTTCCTTATCTTATTTTATCTTATCAGTGGCTTTTCTTTCGTCATTCCCCCCACCTATACTATCCTCCCGGACCCAGCTCCAGTATTCATTCTACCTCAAGAGCCTCCAGTGGCACCTACCTTCCGACAGCGGGATAAAAACATGCAAACTGCATGTTATTCTCGGCCTATAGCGGAACCTGGAACCATCTTTCGTCATTTGCACTTCTGCTGCTGAAGGAGCAGGCTCTACATTTAAACTTTCGAAATTAGCCCTGCAAATTTGTGAATATTATGCTCATTGTTGTCGGTTTAACTTCTCCAATAACAATAATTTGTATCTTAAATTTGCAGAGTTTATGTTCGTATTTACGTTAACAAATAACCTGTAGTATGCAACAATTTTCTGGTTATTATTCAAGTACTTCTGTGATTATTTAGCGTCTAAAACTAAGGTCTGAAAGAGAAATAACTCAGGGTTTACCGTTTGAGGCTATCCTGTTTATGGGAGAATTATGAAAAGGGTTAGGTTTCAGTCTAAAATAAAGCCTTGCTGAAAAGGGAAGGCTGCCTATTTTGTAGAAAAGTGTATTTAAAATACGAGAAGATTTTTTACCTTTATGAATAGCTTTCTAAGAGAAAGTACTCCATTTGTTACAATTGAACGAAGGAGAAAAACTCCTGAGTACATGGCTTTGTCTTTCTCTCAAAGTCTGAAGCCTGGTTTGAAGTACCATACCATTTTCCTTACTTTAGTGACTGGTGGAATAGACTATATTGATGGTGTTTGAAATGACTGCTGTTTCTTCCTCTGCTGTACATGGATTTATATTTCAGAGCAGAAGAAAATGCAATTTTTTGATAGAGTTAGGTTTTTTAAGAGAAGATAAAGTGAAAAAAAAACAGTGCCTTCACCAGGATCCAAATCGTGGATTTCCTATTAGTACAGTCTGTTCCTTCGGAGTAGGCATTTCGAGAATGTATCTTCTCCTGTCTCCCAAGCCATGACTCAAAATCATGCCAGTGATTTCTGAGGAGAAAAGGTCAAATCCTCTAATTTGCTAAAGCCCGTAACTTCCTCTGAGCGGTGTTGACGACGAACTTTACACTCGTAAATGAGGGGAGAGGCGCTACGACCTTGAAATGCTTATTTAAAAGTAACAAAGTGTAGCTAGACTTGTTAATCACGAGAGTTTCTTTCCAGTTACGGAAGACAAATGGGAAAATCTTCTGAATTTGTTGTTGTCATTTGCTATTTAAGAATTATGGAAATCGGTTATTTTATAGGGTAGTGATTAAGTTAGCATTAACCTAATTTTAATCTGATTCCACTATAAAAATCATAAGGATTTTAGGAGCAGCAAGCATGAAAGATAAACTGTACCTTCGTTGGGATTTGAGGCAAGAATCTTCCAGTTGCTACCTGGACATGCTAACCACTTACATCACGAGAACACGCAGGGGATTAAGACAATTTAACCTACATTTTGAATGGGATGGTTGTTTCTCCCAATGTCGTTTACAGGCTTTGGCCAGTACTAAGGCCACAAGCAGTGTTCTCTTTATTTTGGAGGCACCTAATAAGTGGGCCACCGTTGCCTCCTGTGAAGGAACAGACAAATTACATCCATGCCTTGTTCAGGATTCGAACCTCGGGGCAGTCAGAATCACTAACAACTTCCCCGTCTAAGACGGCTGAATGCAATAATAATTAAAAGGTTTTTCGTAAAGCTCAGAACTTAGTTATAACTGTTCAATGTTTCAAAATCACTTTCGATCTAGCGGAAACATTCGAAATTCAGTAATATCTTGCATAATAGAAAACTTCAACGCTTTAATAACAGAAATTCAGTAAAACTCTTCTGTACGCCAGAATATTTTTTTTCTTTGTGTATTTTTTTGGGGTGGGGGAGAGCTCCAATATTTTTAGCTTTACTATCTCGATGGCTTTTCAAGAGCTGCATGTTTTATAACATTTTTAACACTAAATATTCTTCATTGTTTTTAAATTTGGTAGTGAATAAGAAGCATTTGTGTTTCTCTTTTAAAAAATCGAAATATTTTTTTATCATTTATCATTAAGAAAGATTTGTATTAGTTGGATCCGTACAATAGCACTCTGGATTAATTAAGTACTCTTTATTAATAACATGCTAGTATTCTTTATTATCAACATGCTTCAGTAATTTTAACTGTCATACAGTTCGAAATGTAAACACGTATTTTTGAACAAATAAAAAAATTTCTATAAGATAATATTATAATTGGTAAATCAGCAACTAGTTTTGATTACACTATTTTGAATTTGCCCATAAATTCCAACTGAGATCTTTGACAGCTACTGCATATATTTCTAAAGAGCTGTCTGCTAAAAAAAATCCTCCACGGAAAAATTCGTTTGTATAAAATACTAACGTAGTCTGATAAGGTTTTTAAAAGTATTTAGAACTTGAAACTATATTTAATGAGAGACTTCTGAAAATGTATAATTTCAAAGCATACGTTTTAAACACAGAAATTTACTGAAAAACTCTGAAAGCAGTTGTTTGAAAGAAGACCTAATTAGTTCTAGAAAACTGCAGGAATTACGTGTTTCAGTTTTCCTACTTGTTCGTGATAAACAAAATAAAATACCTCCCTGCATTTTTATTTTCTTTTATTAAAACTGCTTTTAAAAACCCGCTATAAACTAAAATGGACTATAACGACGATGCTTGAGAAAGATAACTCTTTTCAAACGCGAAAAATAATTAATGAGAAAAATGCAATTGTATTTTGTCAAGGATCATTAATAACTTTAGAATGGGGATTGTAACTTAGCTTAAATGAAGCTTTAAAATTCTTAAAAAAATAATCGGTCACCCTCTTTCACTGGTGAAGAGTGCTTATTATATGTCATCTTTTTATTTTAAACATAAATTACGATGTTCTAAACTACAGTGCTTGATTACTGTTCGTGCCTTTACAATTTTTTTGTTCAATTAATTTAAAAACATATCGCTCAATTCATTGGAGATTTGTTGAATTCTAATCTGCATTGCATTTGTATATATAACAATAGATTTAGTCGGACGTAATAAACGCAAACTTTTACATGTCTGCAGTTTTAAAATAGACTTTCACTATATTTAGAAATTATTTTATACTGTATGTATAATAGTAAAATTCTGTGTATATTTTATGAACATCCGTAAGATATCAAAGTGAATGCAAAAATATTCAGAAGCATCGGACGTAAGCTCACTTGTGTCTTTCAGTTTTGTCAGGCAGCATGGTTTCGAATATATGCCTATATTATACGTTTTTAATTTATACGTTATATTATACCTTTAATATGCTTATAATGTGCTTATTTGCTTACATATAATACGTTTGTATTATGTATATTTGCTCAATATGTTTTTAATATATTTAGTTACTCAATACATAATACATTTATAATATGCTTATTTACTCAAAATATGGTACATTTATAATACATGTATTTATTCTATATATAACACATTAATGTTTTATTCTTTACTCAATATGTATAATACGTATATAATATGCTTATTTACTACAATTATTCATAATACGAATATTTTCGGATCTATATTGCTTAAATAAGATTAGATAACTGATTACGGCTAAGACTATCTGTATCTAGAAGGGATGCATTCACGGGGAACATTATAATAGAAACTGGGTCGTATTCACATTACACATGGAGCAAACCCGTTTCCCATATAACAAGCTCGTTCTCGGAGATTAGAACCGGTGTTTAGCGACTACATTGCTCGGTCACTGGTGGACACTGCTTACGTAAGACACTGAATAACAAATACAAGCAAATGTGAGCTAACAAAGTAGTTACAGAGTAAGATGAGAGAACCAAGCAGACTGTAAAACGTAATATTACTCTTTGATTCAAATTCTGACTTCGTTTAATATCCAATTTATTTCACTTCACAAACACAGAGAGATTAAAGAGGCTATTTACATACAGAGTTTAACATAATGATCAAATGATCCGTACATCACGAAGATAAATAACATTTAAGAACTTACGTATCGTACCTTAAATGTTGCGAAGATAGAACGGGTCTTAAATGCTGCGAAGATAGAACGGGAATTCCCCGATCGCTTAATTCAAAAACAGACCTGGTTGCCAGATTCATAGATCGAAATTATGAAAAATTAAATATTAGCAAACAGGAAATAGTAAGCTTCATAGGAGTGGCAACATCCTCCCACCTTTTGTATTGCAGGCAAATTTACCTTAAAGCAATACAAAACGAAATAATACACATAAATAGCAGATATAAATTGTAATACATGAAATGAATTTGAACTAAGAATTGTAAACATGTGAAATGACATTAAAAAACAATAAATATATAAACTGGCATTATAGGTATTAAGTACTAGGGAAAAAGTCAATAATAGTTCATAAGTCCATGCGTTTTACAGGAACTACTCGGCGACCACTTCGATAACGTAACTGTAAATCGGATGGCAATTCTTCATCCCAGTTCAACTTATTACGCCAGGCTTCTTGGAGTAGTAACTTAGGCAATAATGTTGCAGTTGACGTAAAGCCTATAGGGTCATATATGCTGTTAACAACAGAAAGTAACATTCTCTTCGTAACAATTTCACTAAATTTCATGTCAGCTTGAGATTTTAATTGCTCCAAATCTTTTATGTCATTAACACTTGTGACTAGGTTGTCCACATAAAATCCTTCTCTCAATTTATCAATTGTATTTTGAAGGTCTTCTGTCTGGAATTTTTGCAATCTTAAGTGATATTTTATTGTGGCATTCAGAAGAAAAGAACTGGAAGTTATGCCAAAAACTACTCGGCAGTGTCTATAAATCTTAAGCTTGGTGTGTTGAGTATCTTTCCACCACAAGAACCTTAATGCATCTCTGTCCTCAACTCTTAAACCTATTTGCAGAAAAGCCTGTTTTATGTCAGCAACTACCCCCAAAGTACCTAAACGGAATCTCAGCAGCAGAGGAGGTATCTGAAGTATCAGACTCGGTCCAACACTCAAACACTCATTTAGAGAAGCATATCCTGGTCTCTTGAAAGAAGCATCGAACACTGGTCGAACCTTAGTAGTCCTGCTGGATGGCTTGATAACAGGCCTATGAGGGAGATAATGACTAAGCTTCGAAAGTTCCTCCCTTGGAACAGTCTCTATGATGCCTTCTAATTCCCACTGTTGGATTACTGCATCGTAGGCTTTATAGTTATTTTCGTTCAACAAACGTTTTGTTACCGTGCGAAGTCGTGATTCTGCTATGTCATACTTATCATAAAGAGCAGGATGTCCAGCTAGCCACGGCAAAGCTACATCATAACGTTGATCTTCACATACTCTTAAGGCTTTCCTGAAATGGATCAATGTTTCTTATTCAAGAAGGATCTTATTTTTTCTTTCTACAGGATCTGTAATACCTAAAACTTCTAAATCCCACATCTTTGGCAGCTCAAAATTTTGGAGGCTTAACGTGACCATATTGACCACTTGTTTTTTCTTACCTAGTCCTAAAATTGTCCAACCTAATAAAGTTTCCACGGCTGAAATACCAGATGTAAGTACTTCAATTCTTCCTGTCAAAATGCTTCCAAGTACGTCAGCTCCTAGAAGAATTCTTATAGGTGGCGAATCTCTTCCGACATCTGTCAGTTTTATTCCTCGAGAAGCAAGTTCAACAAGTAATGTTTCATCACGTATTCTGGGTAACGTAGAGCAAATCTTCGGTTGATCGAGCAGAGACATTGAAGTAGAATACTTTCGATCTAAACTTTCAATGGTTACAACATATTTCGTATGCTCAGCAGCCGGAGTAATTCCTCCGCCAAACAGTCCTTGAGATAACATTTCCTTTCCGGAAGGGGAAAGATTTAATTCAGCAGCTAAGCTCTTCTCAATATAGGAACGATGTGATCCATCATCCATTAAGGCTCGTGCACAGATTTCCTTGCCTCTGTGCCGTAGTCTGATCATGATTGTTTTCAAATAAATTTCACGTTCTGAGGGAAGATTTGTCAACAGCGTCTTGGTAGATTTTTGCTTTTCTTCTGCGACTTTGTCCTTTGATGAAGAGTTAATATCTTTACCTAAATCTGGGCAAAGTAACGCGTAATGCCTCCGTCCACAAATCAAACATTTTACACTACTGTGACACCCTTTTGCCATATGACCAGGCTTAAGGCAAACAAGGCAGCATTTCCGTCGCATAACTTGGGACTTTCTGTCATCGTAATTTATTGTCGACAATTTTTGACAATCCTGACTTGGATGAGGACGGTCACAGAATATACAACTAATTTTTCTTCCAGATGTGTTCGAAATTAGAGTAGCAGCAGTAGGTTCATCTCGTTGAACTGGTTTTTGGAATTCCTTTCGTTTCGTACCACTTCCGAACGCATTTTCTGCTAAAACCCGATGCTCTTCACCCTCTACTTCATGATGTAAGAAAGACATCAAATTTTCCAGAATCTTCTCCTTTGCGAGGATTTGTTCTCCTTCCTCGACTTCTCTGTTGAGTCTATATCTGTCCCAAGCCTTTAGAATTTCAGTCGGAAGACATGATTCCACAACAGGATACAGCATTGCTGCGTAATTCGATGTTGTCACACCCAATGTCTCTAACGCTCGTAGATAGGAACCAAGTTTATGGTATAAATCAGCTAACTTGATGACTGATTTGTTATTTACTAATGCGAAAAGATCTCGAACGTAAACTTCAATCAATAAGTCCTTTCTGCCAAATCGGGACTTTAAATGTTCAATAACTTTCGCGTAGTTATCCTTAGAAGGTATGTAACTTTCCGCTATATCGCGTGCTTTAGCTTTTGGTTTTAACGAAGAAAGCAGATACTGAAATTTAACTTCTTCTCTTAAATTTTCATCTTCATGAACTCGAGAAAACTGACCCCAAAATGCAACCCATGATCTAGGCATAAGATCATACTCCTTAAGACGTAATTTGGGAAGTTTTAAGTTATCAGATGCAACCTTATTAGAAATTACAGATTTACTTTCATTATATTGATTATAATTCTTCTCGTATATAACTCGTACTTCAGTAAATTTATCTCTGTAAGATTCCATTGCATCATACTCTTCATCCGTAAAACTAATTAATTTTTTAATTTCTTCATCTACTTTAAATAAACGCTCTGCTTTCTCAACAACTTTGCAAAACTGTACGTGAATGTCCTTTTCAACATCAATTTTACGATGAATATCATTAAACGTATTCGCCGCTGTGGTAAAGAGACGGCGTAAATTAGTTCTTTCACCTCGTAACTTAGTTTCCAGTTTTGCTTGCTCAGCCTCAGTCTGTGTTTTTTCTGAAGTCATGTTTTACTTACACGTATATCAAACGTATTTCTTAAACGTATATAACGTATTTCGAATGTAAACGTACTTCTTAAACGTATGTAACTATTACATGAACATAAAAAAACTCTACACGAAACAAAACTTTTATAAATAACTCAGAAGCAATCAAAAGTTAAATAAATTCAGAAATTAACTTGTTTACCTTTATTAAAGTAACTTGAATTTAGCCACTTCTGATTTCTCAGTGCAGAGTACTATCCTGTCGTTGGACGCCACTTGTATTCGATTCAAATTCTGACTTCGTTTAATATCCAATTTATTTCACTTCACAAACACAGAGAGATTAAAGAGGCTATTTACATACAGAGTTTAACATAATGATCAAATGATCCGGACATCACGAAGATAAATAACATTTAAGAACTTACGTATCGTACCTTAAATGTTGCGAAGATAGAACGGGAATTACCCGATCGCTTAATTCAAAAACAGACCTGGTTGCCAGATTCATAGATCGAAATTATGAAAAATTAAATATTAGCAAACAGGAAGTAGTAAACTTCATAGGAGTGGCAACAATTACTTCTAAAGCAAAGGTAGCTAATTTTCCATTTTTTATACAAATTTTTCATGAGAAGTGGAATACTGGAGATTAATTTTCTTACATTTAGTGAATACTATTAAAAATTGGCCATTTATTACTTTATGAGTAGCTGCGACACAGAAGTTTAAAACAATTTAAAGAATCATGCTTTGCATGCTGTAAGTGTTAGTAAAAGTAAAAATAGTTGAATTAATAATACTACTAAAAGCAACAATGGCAATAAAGTATAGCACAATATTATTAAAAATTTACTATAACAATTTACAGGCATATACTTAGTTTGAGAAACCCGTAAAAATAGGATTTCGTATAAAAGGATAAATCAGAAGTTAAAAATAAACATAGACGGGTATTTATAAGTACATAAATACATTTCACAATAAATATTTTATTCTAATTTGCTCTGAAGGAAACTCTATTTCGCCCGGCATTAAAAAAAGAAAACGAAATATGGAAAAATTTCAATAATATATATTTTTATTACTTTTAAACTGAAAAATCAAAATATCAGGAATAATAAACCAGAAAAAACAATTTTCGTGAGAAGGAGTGAGTTGTACGAAACTGCATGATTAATACAGAGGTGAGCTGCGCAAGGTTGCTGCTAAAAGTACAGAATAATCGGTACGTAAAAAATGCCTAGAAAAGGACTGGACTTTTTCATACTTGTGGATTATTATTAGAAGTGAAATAAAGCTAACATTTTAACAAATAAGTAGTTGAAATGTATAATTTCGAATTTTAAATTCTGGGATATAATTTTCTGGAGAGAAATGTAAAGAACAAACAAAATAGAGAAATAATTTGGCATTTAAACAGTATTGCCAATAATACAATAAACATATAATAAGATTATTATGTGTTATCTGTGATCATAAATATAAACAGCGTTTCACTGCAAAGTGAGTTGTACACCTATTTTGCTTACATTGGCTCGCATCCCCCCAATTTTCACGATGACAGTTTTCTGTTGCGCACTGCAGAAACGTTTAAGTACGAAATGCGATCATCTCTGTTAGACATGCAGCTTCTTTACAGTAATACGGCATTAGAATCTTTGGGGCAGGGGGGTTGTTTCGAAGGAGGGACATGAAAAATGAGCAATGCCCTCGGCGGGGCTCGAACCTCGGATCTCTCAAATACGTGTCGAGTATGCTGTCCATTAAACTACGAAGGCATGCTAAGAAAGCGGAAGAAATACTTTATAATACTTGCTATGAGGTTGTTGATGATATCTTCGACAAGCTACATAAAAGCTAGCAAATAAAAATTTCCAGGAGGAGAGGGATAGCTAAAATTATTCTTCCTAAAGAATACCAGTTATGCTAAATAAATATGAGGTTGCCCAGAGATAAGGTTAGTAAACCGTCCTCTGTATATTTTAAATAAACAGAAACTCATCTGTAAGCTCAGCTCAACCAAGCTGAGCATTATTTGCCCATTAACCCTACACTGCATGATTTTTTATTTTTCTTTGAAAAAAATATATATGTAGTAGAATATAATGAGAAAACATGAAAAAATATTAAAAAAAATTTAAGTCTAAATTTTCATTATTTTTTTATTAAATGTTAATTTGTTGCCAAGTGGCAACATCGTGCAGTTAAGCATAAAAAATAAAAAAAACAAACTGGGCCAAATGGCTACACCATGCATTCAAGAGAGAAAAATTACTGTAAATGATAGTCTCTAAAACAGTTCTTCTCTTTATAAAAACATAGAGGAATTGAGCATTTCATGCACTGTACTCTTGTAAATCCTTTGCAATTCAACATTTTACATCGTTGTTTATTTGTAGAATGCTCTGGCCAGTGATCAATTCTGTCAAATCTGATGTCTTTTGGAGGCTCTTTTCGACAAGCTTTTTTTGATTGTTTTCCAACTGTTTCCTCTGCACTTGATGGTCTCCCTCTTTTTAGTGATTTTACTTGTCCATGTAAGCACAAAGTTTCTGCTAACTGCAATCTAAAAGTAACAAGTTTCATAGGCTTTTCACTATTACACTTTTGTTTGTGCACTCTCTTATACAGCAACCAAGCATTGATAATTGTCAGGTCTAATAAATGGTAAAACAACCGAAAATACCACTTTTTGCTTCGCATTATTATTTTATACCTTCCAATCAAACTGTCAAGTAAGTCCACACCTCCCATGTGCTTGTTATAAGTTGTTATAACGTAAGGACAATTTACTTTCACATGACATTTTTGTTTCCTGTCAAAGCGCTGTACTTCACTTACCGGGTTTGTACCAGCAAATGTAGAGAGCATTGTGACACTTTTATTATCTTTCCATAATACATTTGACAGTTCACAACCATCATATTCAGCCACAAACTCAGTGATGAATCCACGAACTTGTAACTTCAACTCCCTTTCAGTTGGAAGTTTGCAGTCTGGAATTCTATTTCTTCTAATAGTTCCAAGAGATAAGATTCCTTTTTTCTTCAAATATACTTGCAGAGGAATAGAATTGTAATAATTATCAAAGTAAAGTTTGTGATTAACATTTTCTTGAACAGGACGAGTTAATCTAATAACTACATTACTACTAGCTCCTAAATCAGGCTCTTGAGGTATACAAGCAACATCAAGTTCTTTGCCACCATAAATATGGAAATTGTATGCAAATCCGGATATTCCACTCAAAATGAAGAGTTTGTAACCGTATTTATGGGGCTTGTCAGGCATATACTGTTTTAAATGGTGTCTAGCTTTAGTAGCACACATTTGTTCATCGACACACAAAGACTCTTCCATAGGAATGGAAAGGAAAGATTTTTGAAGTTCATCAATCAAAGGTCTCAGTTTGAAAAACTTATCCTGGCCTCCTTGCAAATCAGTCGAAAATGCATTATTGTCATTGAAATGAAGATATCTTCTTATTTTTTCAAATTCGTTAACTGGCATAGAATTTTGAATGAGAGATATTCCAACAACAGGATTCCAGCATAATCTAAAGTCTTTAACACTTGATACAGAACTGAATATACAAATTCCCAAATATTTTCTTATATCAGATGATGTTACATTGAGAGGTTTCTCAGGTGTCCGTTGTACACTATATAGAATAGTTTGTTCAGCAATAAAAGTTATGAGATCTGGATGAAAAAAATATGAAAAAAACTCATAAGGTGTTTCCAAATTCAAAATATTTTGAGGTAACTGTGTATCTCCACTGAAAGTTATGAGTTCAGGATTTACTTGCAAAGACTTTTTCTTCCATACAAGTTTAATTTTTTCCTTTTTAACTTTCTTATTTTTTTTCTCTAATGTCTTCATACCTGAAGTCGAACTTTCGTTTTGAATATTCACTTTATTTTCAGATGATTCAGAATCATTTTCACTGTCAGAAATATCCTCTGGATTTCTATTGAAGAGAACATTAGGATTAAATGTAGGATCTTCATCACTATCATCCGAATCATCATCACTTCCACTTGAAAGAGCATTCCATATTTCATCTGTCAATAATTTCTTTTTACCATCTGTATCAACAAAGTAAACAGACCTATGCCCTTCCATTATTCTAGCTTATAGAATTTCAAATAAAAAATAAATTGCTTCTAATTATATCACAAAATTCATAATTAAAACTGCATAGACAAAAAAGAAAGACAAAAGCTAACGTAAGAAGTATAAACAAAGCACATGCTTTCTGAACTACAGTGTTGAGTTGAATTGTTCATCGCATCCTTCCTGCATGATGTTGCCGAATGGCTACAGATACATATTGTGGCTTAAATTTTTTTTAAATATTCACTTTAACATAAAAAGCATAATAAACGAATTTTAATAGTTCATTTTATGCATATGATTTTTTAATGGACCTAGGAAAACACTTAATAGTAAATAAAAATTTCAAAATATGGCCATTTATGAGATTTCAAAAGTCTACTGCTATGATTCCATTTACTGTTATCCACGGACACCTACCGCCATCTATTGAGAATAAACGGTGATAACTGAATCAAAAGAAGTCCAAACTTACTTTAAATGCACAGTGTTGCCTCATGGCTACATTTCTCTGGTCATGAAGAATACAGATCGCCAGTGTAGCCAATTGGTAACATGATGCAGTGTAGGGTTAAATTTAAATCAGACCAACAGCTTCGAAAAAGCCTCATTATACTGCACTAAGATCTGATTCTTTCAATATACATCATTAAAATATTGGCATTTAGACTTAAATAATAGGTTTCTGTTTAACCAAATACCATTCCAAAGGCAACAAGCCACAGCTTTCAAAGAAAGTTTCGATCTCGAAGTACCATTAGTGGTTCTTTTTATCCTACTCTTTAGAAGAAATGGAGACAAAAATAAGTTTGCGAACGGAATCATAGCTTATGTCTTTAAGAAGAGGATCCATTCATTCCTGGTTAAAAAAATAACGATTCTCTAAAGAACATAAGTTAATGTCTCCTCTGGAATGTGCTTGGAATATATAAAATATCTGGTTGTTAGGCATGTCCCGTTTACAGTAACGAGAACTTTTGACCCAAGAAACGCGCAAAAAATTTAAAGTTTTTTAATAGAAATAATTTTACGTGCTAAGGAAATATTTCACTCTTGAAATGAAAATTTCAGTTATATTATCACCTAAGCTGTTTATTCGCTTTATGTTATGTTTTTTCTTGGTTAAGTAAAACATTCGATGAAAAGTTGATGAATTTTAATGCAGAAAAAGGTGGCTTCATGCCGTCAAGTGACTCCTCCTTCCTATATCGCTCATATCTATGTCTTCGTAACTGTTTTGTGTGGACCTATATACACTCACTTCCAAAAGTTAAGCACGAAGATGTAAAATGCAAAAAATCAACAAATACTGCTTTGATTGACTCAAATTTCGGAAGGAAAGTAGCATATATATTTATGCATAAAACAAAATCAATAATTATATACGGAAATGAAAACAATATTAAAATTTTGTGAGTTATCAGATAATGACATACTGGAGACTTAAACAGAATTATGTATAAAGTGAAAATAAACAGCATAAAATGAAAAAAAGGACATTAATAGGGTACGTGATCCCCCCTCATCTGTATAAATAGTTTACACCATGTAACCATGCTTTTAATTAGGTGGTCAACCACCGCAGAATTAAGCAATCGCCATTCTTCTTGTAGAGCAGTTTCCAGCTCAATAAGAGTGGCTGGAGGTGGGAAACGTGAAGATACAGCAAGACCGAGAGCATCCCAAAGATTTTCAATGGGATTAAGCTCGGGCGAAAACGTTGGCCACGCCATACGCCAAAATCCATTCACTCTACAGGTAATCATCGACGATGTCACCTCTATGGGGACGTGCGTTATCGTCCATTAAAACAAAAGTAGGGCCAACTGCTGCAGCGCACAATCTCACAATGGGTTCTAGGACTTCATTTCGATACCGGACAGCCGTCAAAGAACCCCGTTTAAAGATGTGCAGGTCGGTGCGGTATCTTAATGAAATCCCTGCCCACACCATAATGCCTCCGCCTCGGAATGCGTGATGTTCGGTGATGTTTTGGGACTGATTGCGTGTTTGTTGTTCACGCCATATCCTTATACGCTTGTCATCTGGCTCCAGAGCAAATCTTGACTCATCAGTAAACATGCCATTGCCCCAGTCAGACACATTCCAATTGATATGTTCCCGGCACCACTGTAACCGTGCCCCTCTTGATTGGACGGATAGAGGAACACAAACTCGAGGTACCTGGGCGTACAGTCCACTCATATGTAACCTTCGGCATACAGTAGCTGCACATATCGCCTTACCAATGGACGCTGTAACCATAGATTTCACGCGTGTGGAGGTCGCTCTGCAATTCCGCTTGGCTACGATAGCAATATATCGATCTTCCGCGGGGGTTGTAAACTCTGGGCGACCGGCTACTGGCCTTCGGAGAACTGTCTGTGTGGTTTGGAATTGTTTCCATAAACATGAATGAAATTACAGAATGATGAACGCCGAAGAAAAGAGCAACATCTGGAATCGACTGTCCTGCTTCAATACGCCCCACAGTACGCCAGCCCTCAGAAGCTTCCGTTCGTCTTCTGGAAGTCATAGAAACACGATGTATGGAAAACTAATTGTGTGAAAGTTTTAAACACCTTCTATCAGCACTTACAGTCAACTTCTGTAACCCTTCATAAAGCTGGTTTCTTATAAGACTGCCTTGTTTGAATATTTCTTGACATGAAAGCGCGATTGGCTGTTACCTAACATATTTGCATACTTCCATCTACCTCTGCAGCGAATTGCATCCTCTTCAATTTTGATTGACTTCCAGAAATATACGTTTTCCTCTCCGTGCTTAACTTTTGGAAGTGAGTGTATAATGAACAGTTTTCTAGAATGCGCCATTTTTAACTGAAGATCTAAAACGATCTAAAGTGAAAAATTTTTTGTAAGATTAGAACATTAAAATTTGACACTAAATGCAGCTATTGAGCATAGTATCTCACTCAGTACAACGATAATTCCAGACGAAAGAAATTTTAAAAAGGTTGCACATTAAATTTTATTTATTTCTTCTCAATTAAAATCGATTCGATTTAATTGCCAGTTGCAGGTTTTTAATATCACATTCATACTCTTTACATAAAACGATATGAAACTATGCAGGTTATGTCACCTGGCTTTAGTAGTCACTTATTCATTATATCAATCCGGTTTTAGGTTTCACAAGGCGCCGAATGCTTTTTATACCTGTTTTCCTTTTAACTATGTTGTTACTTTATCGTATCATAAATCTTTCTTCTAATATATTATAAATGAGTTTTGGCTATTTTTTTGGGAATACATTATGATATTTGCACCTATCTCTGTTTTTATTATTGCTGTAATAGACTGAAATGCACTTTTTGCTTTTCTGAAAAGCTAGTAAGCAAGTGGAGTAGTAATAATTCCAACATCCAACATGTGTACTTATTAACGTACAAATATTAAATTGAAGCAAAGTAAAACTGTCGGCATTCACAACATCGATGGGCGCATCGTTATTTATAGATGTATTTAAGGACGTTCTAGTCAAAAGCAACCTAGTGGTTTGAATAAGATTCTTCGGTATAAGCCATTACTCCTGTTTTATTACCGAGGGAAGGCATTAATGAGGGAAAAATGCTATATAAAAGGCATGCTGTGCCATGCCCTTTCGTCATTAGAAGATCAAGAACATGAACCCTTCATAAGGACTACTAAAATACGTGCTAAAATAAATAAGTGTAAAAGCAAATAAAAAACACAACACTATTGAGCTCTTTGTTTTTATTATATTTTACTCTCCGACTTCCTCTTGACATGTTGTTTCAAAACATAAGGTATCGTTTAATAGCAACCGTCTAAGGCGCAAAAGTTTTAGAGAAAAGTAATTTGGTTTTCCACAGGAGATGTTCTTAGCAGGGAGCTAAACGTTTTAATTAATAAACTCTCACATTTCTCTTCGAAATTTCTTATTTCCGAACTGCTGCACTAGGATAAGAAGTATTCATTTTAACTCTGCTTTAATAAACTGAATGAATTGTTTTTTAGTTTTGAAAATCCCATTGGCTTGGCTATCCATATGGATCTACCTATTCAAATCGTTATATTAAAAATATGAATTTACAAATAAAATAGTATGAATGCATTTTAAGACTCTTAACAAACTACTGGGTATATGTCAAGCAATATAGGTAGGTTAAGGGATTAATGGTTACATTATTTTCCATAAAACGCATTTGCAGTTTAAGATATTTATAAGAGAAGAAATGGAAATATGAAACGAATAATGGATATTTAGACGACCCGTCTCCCTAATCAAAACACAGATAAAGTTATACAACGATATTGGAAAAAAACCTAATAACAGAAACTGAAAATGTGAGAGTGTATGCGTGAATAACATTTTACAAAATTAATATTTCCACTGTCACAGATTTTAGCATTAAAAAAAGAATCTGTCCGAACTATTTGTATGGAATTTTGAAGTACATTCGTATATATAATACAACCAGTGTTTCCCAAAATGTTAATGGGAAAATAAATTTTGGTGAGACTCGAAAAGTTATTTTGTCTTCCTATGGAATCATATGTAGAGCCTTTAAACACATTTATGCCTGATCTTGATAAAGATGTTTGGATTTTGAGTGACAGCTGTAGTGCTATTCAACATCTATCTAAGCGAAACATAGGTGGTCTATGAACAATGTCCACAGATTGAAATTCTTTATTAAACACCGTAGGATATTTTTCCAGTGGGTTCCTTCACATGCATGTAATTATATATATATATGGAAATGGGCTATCTATGGCCAATGTACTCTAATCAAGATTTGTAATCAATGTACTCTAACCTTGAAGACCAATGTACTCTAATCAAGATTTGTTTCTGGAACGTCTTGGGCCTCATGAGTTCACGGATTTTATCTCATCATCAGGCAAGCCTTAACAAAATTTATGAGTGTTCATGCACATATATGAACACTCATATATATATGGAGAGAGAGATAGATATTTGTCTTATAATTATGTTGTTGTTGTTACCAATCTTACTTGTCTCATAATGGTCTGCTCAAACGCTAGGTATTCATCGTGGCAAGGAGTCAAATGGGCTTGTCGTTAGCAAAAGCTTTGAGCACCATATAGGTGACAACCCGACTTTAGCTCAGTTCCGCTTCACTTTTAAGAGAAAGATTCCCGGGCACGGTTCCGAGGGTCTCCCACCTCTCTTCCCCTACCACCAACTTCTCAGCAGGACTTTCTGCTTGCCGCATATTTAGAGTGACTCTTTGCCACAGACACTGTACATTTACAAACATCCATGCTTTCTCCGGGATTCGACCCCGGGCCATTCGGTACGGTAGTCAGCGTCGATAATAACTATCCCGGTTGGACGGCTTCTTACAATTATTAATTAGTTTATTATTTGCTTACCAATTTTAACTAATAAATTATTATTATTATTATCATATCATTTTTTTCTAGGACATTTATTCCTCTGCGTTTTTGTCAAGGTAACGATATGCATCCTTGACGCGATACTAAAATGCTTGTGCAACACTGAGTTATGTATATCACAAATTTGGCGACAATTTTTCTTGGAAGAGAAAACACTATTTAATTTTAAACCATTTCTAAATTTAAGTTAATTAACTAAAATATTTCCAAGCAGTATAGTTTCCAGTGTTTTTTTTTCTAATTTCGGTGTTCATATTGGAAATCCAAAACAGACTACAATGAAAGACCGAAAACTCAGATAAGGTGTATTTTTCATTTCACTATCTAGAACTTGAATATATAATTTGTTACTCTATAAGGAATTATTGCATTCTTACGTGAGTTTTGATGTGTAAGAGGTTAGCACAATTGCTAGAAAGGGCAAGATTCGTGCTTCAAATCCTAGCCAGACACAGTTGAATTTTATTGCTTCCTACCTTTCAAAAGTATAATACTCTATACAATGGTAACCGAAGTAAAATATAGTGAACTGTAATTTCTTTCCCACCTGGATTTGGCGGGCTTGATTCAGTGGTTCCGCCTAGTCTCCTTAAGTGGAGGCAGACTGCAAGGTATTACCGCCTTCTCTCAATCTGATAACCCTTGGGCCCCATGCGGCCCCAAAAGTAATTTTACTCGACCCACGAATGCATTTCCTTAATTGGCATTATAAAGACATTACTTACTATAACAAGTATTGAAAAACAGTTTAAGATTTTAATTTGAAGTACGGTTTTACATTATTCTCATTGTCATTAAAAATAAATGTGTTTTTTTTGAGCTAATTAATTAATTTATACTGTGGTATAAATCTTTTTCAAAGACTTCAGGATACAGATTTAATTATCTTTTTTTATCAAGAGGTAAATAGAAACCGAAATACAAAATCAAATTAACTATGCATTTTTGCGGTAAGAATAACCGCTTTATTTGGCAGTGCAGTTACATGTGAAAAGTTTTCCCTTACAGTTGAAAATTAATAAGTCTAAAAGAAGAACGAGATTGCTAATAAGTATATACAATTTATGATGCATTTAACACATCAAGAATAAGGATAAGATGTTATTATTTATTCTAAAGGATTGTTTCACTCAGGAAGTTTTCGGCAGTTTATTTAAAGTAAATGAATTAATATTTAACTGTAACCAAGAGAAAGTTCTTCAAGATAACATATTTCAGACAAAAACTAGATACAAATCGGATTTTTTCCTTTGCGTCATTTTTACTGTTTGTGTATGTTCTGATAAATATTTAGCAGATAAAAATTTGTTTCGTTAGTAAAAGTTTTCATTTTCTTAAAGCATTTTCAGTCCGTCATCTGCTTTTAGGTCTACCATTTGGGCAGCATGCACTTTGAGCTCGAGGGCGCTGGTGTAAATTGCATTTCCAAATTCGAAATCAAGAGCCTTTATACTTTTAAATAGCATAGTGTAATATGAAAAGTGTAATTAATTTGGTTATTAATATTTAACGTTTTAAAAATATATATAGATAAAGATGAATGTGGGACAATATCATCGGTAAAGACAGATATCAACATAACTGAACGCAACTGAAGTAGAGGGATCTGAGTAATAGCTTTCGAAAAGTTAAGAGTTCAAAATCTAAGGTCAACAAAGGTTACGTTTTGCCTTATATAAATTTTACATTGATGTATTTCACTTCATTTAATGTGTTCAGTTTGTTTGTGGAAATCCCACTAACCAGCCAATGGGCAAGTGGATATTAGATGTCGCAAAGTAATACATGTCAATTTGTTTTCTTTTATCTGTGAGTCTACTTATATTTCTGCACATACAAGCTTATCATTTCTTTAAAAAATGGATATTTGTACTTTAAATGATTGCCTCAAAACAGCTTTAAAGAATGCTTCATCTATTTATAGCACATTTCTGTAAAAATAGAATGATTTTACATTCACTTTCATTTTATTCCGATTTAGGCTAATTTATCTTTTTTGGAAGTTCTTTTATTTTCTGCGTATATTAAAGCTGTTATTATAAAATAATTCATGAGAATTTCCCTCCGAAGCAGAGAGGGCTTTGTGTATCTCATGATAATTATAAGTTATTGTTATGTATCTTGTAATTTTTTTGCATATTTTGCAGTAGTGAGGAAAACGTTATATTTTGTTTCAACTCCTTTCTACTGAAATTTGAAAAAAAATCACATTTGTGAGATGCAAACGGAATGAAACTAAAAGCAAGATTTTGGTATTTTCCGGATTTTAATTTTTTAGCCCTGTTCTTCTGAAGAAAAAACTAAAATTTTAAAGGTTTCTTCCATACCTGGCAATTGGCTGTACTGTAGCTTGTCTCGAGATATCACTTTAATTTGAAAATGAGTGATATTCCCTGGTTGTCAGTGTTATCAGCTACAAACAGAGAAGAGCAGAAAACTAGAACTTAATTCCCTACGCCTGGATACTTGGCAGCGTGACAAAAGATAGCAGAAGATATGTATAACAACGAAACTGGTCGAAAAAGTAAAAATATAAATTTAACCAAGTCTGCAAGACAATGATTTATTATCAACATAAATAACGAACAAAGTGTCATCCTTAAGTAACTCTAATACAACTGAATATCGGGTGACTGTAATTTAAAACAGTGCTCTAAAACTGCATTTCAGGCTGAATGCACGATCTGGAAACACCTCAAGAGACAGAATTACTTTTTAACAAAATAAAAAAAATATTTTTAATAAATCTTAACTTTCGCTTACCAAATTTTATAGAAACATACGTAAATAGTAACAATGATATCGAAAAGGAAAAAAAAATCATATTTGCATTTATTTCTATCTGAAATATAAAGTTTGATACCTGCAATACATTTTTGTTGGTTACACTTTGTAATTCAAATATATTGACAGATAAATATTGAAATTTTGGACTGACGTTTATTTTAAATAATTCTAACATGTTTAATTAATCGTTAGATAACTTATTTTAATTCAAACTAGAAATAAGCAAGTTATGAGAATTTTTTCAGCGAAATGTTTTCAAGGGGACAAAATTTGAGGGAAAATAATAAAAACCTAGTCTTTTTCTATTAGTTATTAAATTTTGTAAAGTTTTTGTGTTTTGTTTTTTATTTATTAAAGTAAAAATTGACAGGTTTTCATAAATAAATGTAAAATTCTTAATTTCTTATTACAACTTCACAACTGATGGCCTTTCGATTCTGATCTATCCAACGCAGAAAGAAATTACTAGAAGTTATCTTCCTCACGGGCTGTAGATGTTCATCGATTGAACCCGATTGAAGGGTTCCTTTTTATTAATTTTTAACTGTGAAAAAACGCTTCTCACACATAAAAGTATTCCTAGGCAAAGCGATTCTTAATGAAAATTTTATAACTAAGCATATTTATTTTCGGGCACGCGCGAATAAAATTAATCAAATCTGTGAATAAGATTTATACAACATCGTAAATTAACTAGCTCCCTTTATAAATTTTAGTATAATATTCATGTTCATTTCTAATAGTAATGAAAAAATATAAATTTCGTCTTCAAATGATTAAAATCTTGAAATCTTTGCTATAGCGTATTTGTAACAAATACATAACTGGAGTATAATTTCAAGTCGCATAAAATTCTTTAAGGACATCCAGTTCTAGACCATTGATGTAAAATAATATGACTAGTGAAGACCTTTCAAGAGCTGTGGATAAAATCTTAGAAAAATACTCCGAATGCTGTAAACATTTTCATGTATTTTTCCTTAGCAAATGCAGAAGTATTTAATTTAGTTCAGACTACGTAATTCCATTGTACGTTTAAAAGAAAGGACTGGAATTCCGATATTGCATAAAAAGATACCAAAATTACTACGTAAAAGTACACGTATAAAATAAAAGGAATGAATCCAAATTTTATGAACATAATTTTAGCAAAATGATGGTTAGCGGCATATCGTTGAAATATTTCACTTTTCTTTTTAATAAAAAAGTAATAACCTGTATTCACTCCGACCTTTATTTTTGCAAACGTCGGTCATAGAGGTATACTTCCAATTTCAAAAATTTTCGAATGACGCAAAAATTTATGTTTTAGCATTTTTGAATTTAAAAAAATTAATTTTCATGAAATTCGAAGCCTAAATTTTTATACATTTCTCTGGTTCCTGTAGTTCCTGTCCGTATATTTAGGAAAATTTTGTATTTGTGATAAAAATCAAAACACGAAAAGTTAGACTCCCGTTCGATAAAAAATGACCGAGGTTATTAAAACCGGGTATTACATTTATTTGTAGTACGCATGGTGAAAAGCGAAATGTAAGTATCTAAAAATAAAATATCTTTCAGGAAAAGGCTTCTGGTGTTCAAGAGATTACGTAACAAGCAATTTTATGCAAATTATTATGAACAATATTGATCAATGCAATGTCTTTTTTTTCAAAATGGAGATCTTATTCCCAGAATTATACAGAATTCGTGTTCTAGAAAACACTAACAGACTCCAATGGCGCGTAGCCAACTCAAAACATTATTTCATTTTTTTTAAATATTTGTACTATGAATTTTTTGAGATTACCACATCATGATTCTAAAGTAACAAAATTTTGTACGACTATTAATATCGTAATTTAGACTCAGAGAGCATGAATTACTTGAATACAAATTCTTTCGAAACAGCAGTTGTAGCAAAATTATAAATATAGACGCTAGTAACTTACAAAAGAATATCATTGAAATGGTATTTAAAGAGAAAACCTCAACCTCGAATTATTCTAATTTATTTATCATTCGACTTCTCAAAGCGATATAACAATGGCCTCGTACATCGCAAATTTTGAAATTAAATATTTTCGTCTATTTTTGTAGTATGGAAGTCAATCGTTTTGTGTTTTATTTTTTAACGAGCACAAAAGTTTTCTAAACATAAGTATAGGGATCGGCGTAAAATGTAAAATGTTAGATTATGTTTTATGCAAAATAAATTTTCTTAAATTTAGGAAAGCCAAAACATGAATCTTTAAATCATTTAGTCCTTTTTAAGCATATGTCTACGACACACTGTTGCAAAAATAAAGGCTTGGTAAAGGTCTTTCGTAAATACGGTGTTTAATCCAAGATCTGCAGATTAAATGCAATTAAAAACACATAGTTAATTATAATGTATGTGTTAGACAAAATTTTACAAAGTTTGTTTTTGATGCAGCAGGTAATATATAAGTATATGAGTTGCGAAGAAATTCTGTAGCTAAAGCACACTTTACATAATGATGCCTGAAATGTCTTATTTGTACTAAGTGCCCTTCTGTTAATAAAACTTGTTTGTAAAAATGTCAAAATATGTTTAAAATTGCGTATTGGTTTTAAGGTATTTACATTGTTGCATTGATAAACAAGGCATTGCTACAGTCTGCAAGAAAAAATAGAACCTTTCACGTCACGTGGCTTGGCAGATGGATGCCTATTTTGATGAAAAATAACCGTTTTTCTGTCGAGAGAGAAATAGTACACCTGAAAATTTCCTTTCAGGTTTGACAACTCCACAGATATTTTTGGCAATGGCACTGTCATTGCTAACAATGAGAGCATACAGTTAAAATGCATAGTTTTAATATTACAAATGAATGCAATTCAAGCCCACATATATCAAATAGCCCGAGATTATAAATCAAACCCAAAGAAGGTGAAGTCTCCTACGTCCCGTTCGGTTTAACTTGGGCCACAGGATGTATATTAGAAAACAGGTTTTATTTTCCTTACATAAAGACTTTATTTTCCTTACGCAAAGGCTTAACGTTTTTTATAAAAACAATTACTTGTATGATGTTTTACATACTGAAAAAAACATTCATGTCCTTGCGACTTCGAAATTAGAGCAATGTATTATTTTGTTATTTTTGTTAATGTCATAAAAATTTTATTGCATTGGGAGAGGCTTTCTTAAATGTCGATAAAAGAAACAGAATTTATTCTGTATTCTTCACTAGAAAGAATTGAGATTATTTCTTAGTATGTCTAGACATTCCATTTCAGGCCTTTTTTCCAGAAACAAATTCAAAAGGCGAATGAAATAACTTTTCGCATTATCAGCTCCATTATGTTATTGCTGCACTTCGTCGTTATACCCTAATGTGTACTGGGTGCGGCATTTAGCGTATGCCTTTAAGGCGCAATTTTTACAGCTTCGCTTCCATTTTCTCTTTTTTCTCGCAATTTTGCTAATTTATTCAAGAATAAGTTAAAAACTAGAAAGATATTTCTTCTCTTATCGTAAAACTTTTTTGTTCCCTTATGAAGGGAAAAATCAAGTAATTCTTGGAAGTAATTTGTGTGGTCTTTAATACTAAGCTTTCAAACCACACATTATTTTACACTATGCTTCTCAGATACCCAATCATCTCTAAAGGCAAAGTTGTTATCTCTTAAAACAAAGTTATACTTATTTTAAACTTTACGGAGAATAATTATCATTTGTAATAAGGAAGCGTAATGTGTTAGTCAAATATAAAACTTATTATCATGCTTATTATTTCATATTAATATTAAGATGTCGCGTATCGAAATTAGCAGTCCAAATAATATATAACTAATAATTTTTTATTATATTACATAATGCAATACAAATTAAAATTAGTTAAATAATTAAAAACATTTCTTCCATGTGTGCCAGAATGGAGTAAAGATTAAGGTAACGGTCTAGCCCACTGAAAATTCCATCTTCAACTCCAACTGAGAGTACGCTCAATTTTTCAGGCATTTTATAAGCTATTTCTCCAGCCTTCGTAGCATACCCTCGTGGTGTAGTGGTCAGCACGTTAGGCGCGTATTCGAGAGGTCAGTAGTTCGAGTCCTGGCTAGGGCATTGCTTATTTTTTCACATTTCCTACTTCAAAATACCTAATGTTTCTACAATTTCACCTCCCTAATTATTTCCAAATCATTGTTAAATAAACATCTGAATAATATATTATTTGCAAAAATTGTTACAATTTTATTGAAATTAAAGAATTACTACATAGTTAAAATTGCAAATGGTAGATTATTACTAAAATTACTGTATTATTATTGAAGCATCAGAGTATTATATAATACTTTTGCATTGTTATTGTTTACTGAACTTGATAACAAAATTAAATGTCCAAATAGTAGAAAATTTCTTTAATAAATAAAATAGATTATTTTAAAAGTAAAAGTAACCATAATTTAAATTAATGAATAGGTTTTAGCAATGTTCAAAAAACAACTTTATTTTATAAGTAAAATTAACTATTATATACATTAATTTGTAAGTTTATCAATTCTACTACAAGAATTAAATTAAAGATGGAAACAGTTCAATATGTTCAATAAGGCAATCTTATATTGTCCACTGTAAATTCATTGCTTCATTTTTCATTCACGTTGCCACTTGGCAAAATGTAAGATATTTAACTTTCAAATTTAATCTGTTAATTAACAAAATTTAAAAGCAGTATACGCAATTCTTAAGAATATTATACTTTTACCTTTTAATCCGTTTGATTTAAATAAAAATGCATTTCATTTACAATGTACATAATTAAAAACAATAAATATTTGGCATGACATATCTCTTCACTTTCCAAATATGTAAAAGATATGCAACTTTGTCATGTTAGTTAGTATCCTATAAAACGTTTCGCTATTTCTCCTGGGCCATCTTTATTTTTAATCTCTATTAATAAACCATATTAAATTTTGAACCCTTTCGGGCAACTGTCAAAATTTGAACCCTTTCATATTCTTTTTTTAATGTACAAAAAGTGCCAACTAAAAATAGGATTTTAAAAAAGCTTCTTTGCCTTTCTGATAATGTCAAGAACATAAACTGCTACAACAAAATATTATATATAAAAATAAGCCTGCAGCATTTTCATGTAAAAAAGTACTCACTTATTTAGACTGTGGCTTGATTCAGTTTTAATAATAAAAGGGGCTTTTAACAACTTCTCACCAAGTCTCACCAAAAGACTACAAATTTCTTACGTATATTAGAGAAGAATGATTCATTAAATCTGTAAAGATTATTAAATGGTTAATTTTATTACTTAATTTTGAATACAAATTAAATGCAATTGGAAATTGACTTTAGAAAATAATTTAATTATGCATATATTTAATAATTTGATTTTAGGCTACTGGATGTTTTAAAATAACCAAAAGATTTTTAATACTATTAAAGTAAAATTTTCTCTCTTAATATTTTGTACTGATGATTCATTTTAAGTCCTTTGCTCAGTTCTAGACATATATTTGCAAATTACTAAATAAATTGAAATTCAAATTGTAAGATTTATCTTAATTTTATTAACAGTTATTTTAAGTTATGCAACTTTCCTAGCTATTCTAATTTCAGCTTACAATTTCCTTCTAGAATGTAATTTCAGAAGTGTAATGAATGCAAATGAGTAAGAGTACTATTTAAGTCGATGTTTCGCCGACTTCGAGAGAGAGAGTCTGATTCCCTGACTAGCGCGCGTTTGCCTTTTGGCTACGTTCTCTTAGCTACTACGCTCGGCCATACTTTAGGCCCTTGCTTGGCTTCGCCCATTTAATTAATACTTAGGGGCCAACTACTTAGAAACCTGATAGCTTTGACTCTATCTTTCAGATAGCTTTAGTTAAGCTTAGTTTAGTTTAATTTCATAATTATTTAAGTTCAAGCCCAAGTGGAGGTTTTGCTGTATACTCCGAGTTAGGAGTTGATTGTAATTATTCTGAGAAATGAAGGGTAGTTCACCCTTCTTAAGTCTTCCGTGTTTATTCTCACACTTAAGCGATTATTCGCTTGTTAGTGTTTGTGGGGTTCTCCAATTGAACATTGAATTAAATAAGTAAAACCCCACAGAGTTAAAAAATAAACGTTATATAAACGTATTGTTTTATGGTAATGACTGAGAAAGGACTTGAGGGTGTCCGTGGAAAATAAGTAGGTTTTAGATTATCACAGTACCTCCACACGCTTTCAATAAAATCTAAGAAAGATTCCTGGGAATATACTGGGATGTGATTTTGAGCACTTGGGAAGATACGTTTAGCATGTTAAAGATATACTCTCTGATGTCGTGAGGATATAGTAACTAGGATTTTAAATCCTGATAGCATCCCATGCGCTGTCAATGGAACCTAAAGGGGACTTGGTACATTTCGAATGATATTTTTTATTTAAGAATTTTCATCTATTTTCTATGAATAATATTAAGTGGTTTTACAAGACAAAATTACTTTAAGCTGAAAAAAAAAATTCTGCTAGTAATTTTTTTAAGAAAAATTTAAGAATTAAAAATTCCTTCTTCTCCCACAATTTTGAATGTTTTTGCCCTAAATTTTTACTGCATATGTTAGAGTGTTCTTAATGACTTTAATGATCGATTTTGCGATTAATGAATTAGTTTCCAAGAAAAAAAATAAAAAGCACAGTTTTATGTAAAAACGTTAAAAAGAAGATGATCTCAATCATGTTTTCACTTACAATAATTTTCTTTTCATTACTTTGCGAAACGCATAATTGTTTCTATTAAGAATATAATTTTAAATAAGCAGTAAAAATATTAAAAAATTTAGTCCATATCTGTAGAAGTTTTAGGACTTTAAGTAAAAGAATATACTGAAAAAATGAAAACTGAGAAAAACAGTTTAAAGAACGTGTCTAAATGGTCATTAAATCATTTCAAATTTCTTAATAATTTTATTACTGAATTTTTATACACATGTATATAAAATAAAACCTAGTAATGTTTAATTGGTTAATATAAACATAAATTACAAGCTTACGTTTAAAACCCCATCTGGCTACAAATATTAAAAAAAATCCTAAAATACAAGTAGAATTTTTCTTTACCTGTTTTTGTTCTTTAATACACGTTCAAAAAAATTTCAATACATGAATCAATTATAATATATTTTCTAAATTACTTAAAATTAATGTTAATAATATTAATTTGTCGTATCATTTATTTTTTCAAAAAGCAAAATTTGAAATTTTAATAAACATAAAACATTGTATTTAAGCAACATATGTGATTTCCAGTCTTCTTTTAGCCATTTCTAGTAGCCTATAAATTGCATTTTAAAATAATTTAGGTGTATTTTAATTAATTAAAGAGTTTAATGTTTATTCCAGCACTTTTTTAATAATGCTACAGTCAGGAATTTGATCGCTTTCATTACACCACTTCTTTCTGTTCGACTCGTATCACAAATAATTTCAATTTTTGAAGAAGTATAGCAAAGTTGACTGATAATACACATAGAAATATTTGCTGAGCTCAATATACTATATATATATATAGATAGATAGATAGACAGATAGATAGATAGATAGATAGATAGATATGACCTTGCCATTTTAAAGGTGAAGAATTCTTTTCCCCAGCTTAACGTTGTATTTAAGTAAATCAGTTTATAAACATGAACAGAGTTTCCTGATACCTGCAGTCATATTTAATTACACTCCTTTTCATTTACACTGATTTTTAGTAATTGCTGAAAAAAAATTAAGATGTTAAAAAAATAAAAACTGAGGGGGCGTGGCGTTTAAAGGGCTGTCAAAATATTTAAAAGCATTTTATACCATTTATTACCGTCAGATCATTTCAAAATTTCTCTTCAGTGTAGTAAGGGTATCAAGGTATTTTTCTAGCAAAAAATTGAAAAATCGGTAATTTCATCGATTTTTTGGTACCGAGTCCCCTAAATAGGATATACTGAATGTAACATTAAGCACTTGGGAAGATTTGTTTAGGTTCTTAAGGATATATCTCTGGGATGTTTTTGGGCTATGTGGGACCTTTGTTTATGCTCAATTGCAGTGTTCAATACCATTAAAACACAGGTTCTTAGAAATATCGTGTCCACCATTTTGGTGTCAATGCCATTTTTTTTAAATAACAATTTAATTGTAACATAGTTCTACAGATAGTGTTTACATATTTTTAGAGCGGATTAGGGGCCGTTTAATTAATGCTTAAAATGTAAAGAATATTTTTTTTTAAATCCTCGATCTGATAGCCTTTTTTTCTGGACTATAATTCTGCATCATGATTTCCATTCCTTTTCGTTAAATTTCGAAGGGTACTGACTTCCCATCTTCTTCCACTGCCTTTTTAGAGTCCATTCATCCTGGTGGGTCTGCGCTTAGAAGTACGTTCTGAAGGTATATATGCATCAGTCTTCGTTTTCTCAAAGAATGCAGTGCTACGTTTCGAAGCATGACTTTGTCTTCATGAAGTTTCATTCTTCGAAAGTCATTGAGATGAGAATGAAATTTCTCCTCTAAATATCGGAATTAAAACTTTCTTGTGATAGTAAGTTCAACTAATTAATTTTTAAAAAAATTTCTTATATCTAATTTTCTATTTTACAAGAATACTGTGACAGTCATAAAACCCTAACTGAAAATTTCTTTGCATTAAATGAACCAGGTTTGTACATTTTTGCTCTTCATTTTTGATAATAAATAGACCTTTTATTCATTAATTTTTTTCAGTCATTTAGGTAAACCTATGCTTCACCGAGGATCATAACGTATTATTTCCATTTATCTCCTGCTAAGTAGTTTTTGTACCATGCCAAGGCATGGTAGAAAAAAAAGGATCATGCCACAGTTTTGAGCAACATGACTGCGCAATAGCTGTTGAACATTATATTTTTTTATATTTTTTAGTTTCTTTAAGTTCTTTCTGTAATTTCTTGGTTTATTATTTTATTTATTGTTGCTACAGATATAGATAAGGATTTTGTAATTGACTTCTGCGTCAGCGGATTTTATCTTGTTACCAATGATTTATTTTATGAAAGCTTAGAAATAGTACGTACATTTTCCAAGTATTTGTTTGGAGACTTCTTTTCATGTAGAAATAATGATTGACGATTTCCCCCTTTCCTATTAATAATATTGCTTTATTTCGCACTTAGAAATTTTAATATCATGCATTTCACAACGTCTTTGAATTATGGAATAGGAATATTTCTCTTTGGAAACCGCAGAGATATATTTCTGAAGCCACAGCTTGTTTACAAGCGATGGTTTAAAAAAAGAAAAGATTTAAAAACAACAAACTAGACTTCTCATTTCAGAGCGTAAGCTACTGCTAGCAATTTTTACTCCCAAACATTTTTTTTCTTTATCGAAATCGTTCTAAAAATGTGTAAATTCAATATATATAATTTCATTGTTCTGTAATTTGAGAATTGAGTACAACGTTTGTTATCTAAAGGAGAATATAAAAAAAATGGGCATACTTCCTAAAATTAAAATAAATATATATCAGTTTAAATGTTCAGGCATAAGTAATCTTTTTGTTCTTAAGCGTTTTGGAATTGCCTAAGAATGATGTTCTCTTTGGAGAAAGATTGAAGTATTTTCGTAATTATGTTAGCAGCAACGTTCAGAATAACCGTTTCGTTTTATTTGTCTTGCAATAAGTTTTTCTTAAACTGAAAGTTTTCAGATAATCTAAATAATTTTATTGGTACGTATTAAAAGAAGAATATAATCTTGTGTCATTCTTAAATACTATATGCACTTAAAAAATGCACTGTAACTTCAAGCTACATTATATTATTCACATTAATCGCATAACAAATGCTAAATCGTCTGAACTGAGTTCAAACAGTTAGAGATGTTCTCTTCTTTGTAGCAGTGTTAGACATGATACAGGGAATTACATTTCATAAAAATTACATTCTTAAAAAAATCTGAAAGAAATATGAAAATCTTCAGATTTTAAATTACGTCCAAAGAGGCGTTTTTCTAACGTTCTGTGTGTTACCTTTATTTATTAAATATTATGTTCTTCGCACTTAAACCATAAAATTCAGTTCAAGAGCAACATCGTAAAATAATTTTAAAATGAGCCTATCTTTAGAATTTCTGATACACAGTCTCGCGCGCTGGAGATAAAAAATGTTTTTTTTTCGGTACAACGTTGCCATTTCTCACTTTGAACTCCTTGAGTGTGTTAATCAAAAATTCGTTAAAGGTTAACAAAATATGAAATCGATAATAAAACAAAGTCCAAATTTCAAATTCAAGCTTCCAGATGCCCATATTTGCAGGAGGGTTACGTTATTCAAAAGTTGATTGCTTTAGGTACCGTTGTTTTATCACATTGCGAGAGACATGCATAGATTTATACAGATTCTTCATTTCTTAATTTCTTTAAATATAATACAGGGCGATAATATTTGGTGGCAACAATTTGAAAAGTCAAACAACGCTTGTAGTGAATCAACGCAAAATGCCAAAACGAAATTAATAGTCCTTCTCGACAAATTGCCGCTTTGGACTAAAAAATATGTGGCAGTTTTATATCTCCCGTTCTACTGAGTCGATTGACGAAATTCAAATTGCGTTTTTCATGTCCCAAAAGCACGACTTAGGATATACATTAGAGTTATATATAGCATTGTTCTAATATAAGTATTTTGAACATTTTTTTTCCATATTCCGATTCTACGACTCAAATTATGCTTAGATATTAAATTTTGTAACTGTTGGTGAGCAATTTATGGAGAAATGAAAAAAAAATATCTTGGAGCATTTTTTCAGTTTACGCCAAGAATAATTCACTTGGCGAACTTCTTAATTTATGGTAATCTATTTCCCTCTCCTTTCTTGCTTTGCACACGAGAGGAAAAGTGGTCACCGTTCATACTTTCAAATACATTTTAACAAAATGTGTAAACCACATTTGACGTTATCATCGCTTATAACAAATATGGCAAATTTCAAAACGCTCCAATACTTAAATTCAAGTATTTCTTAGAAAATTTTGAATAAAAAAAGTCTAATGTATGCTTTGAAATACATCTACTTTAAGGTGATGGTAAAAATGTTATAGGTTACGATTCAAAATATTTTTCGAAAAAATTATAAAAATATTTAAAAATACAAATTTTAAAACTAAATCGTAAAAAATGGGCGAATTTTATTTGTAATGAATCTAAATTTCGAAATGTGAAAGGAAGAATCAAATAAGTTTAATAAATTAAAAAAAAAAAAAAAAAAAAACACTATTCGTGCGATTTTAACGCAACTTGGCACTTTAGCATACTTTGAGTCGTAGAATCGAAATATGGAAAAACACTAATATGTTATTTCAGAAAAAGCCTTATTTGGTGCCAAAATAGCTATATTAGAACAATGCTATATATAAATCTAATACATAACCTATGTATCGTTTCCGAGACATGGAAACCGCAAGTTGAATTTTGTCAATTGGCCCAGTAGAACGGAAGATATGGAACTGTCCTTTTTCCCCCCGCAGTGTACCTACTGTTTTATTACTGTTTGTGTAACCTCCTGGTTACACAAACAGTAACAAAAGCAGAAAGGAATTAAATTTCATTTATATTATAATATAAAATTTCGTAGGAAAATCTTTCGTTTTTTTGCAACACAATATTTAAGGTACTAATATAATACAGTTACATTTTTTGCTACGCTTTATAGTTATACAATGCTTCAATTTTATTCTTTCTCTTTTAATACGTGAATGATGCATGTCATGAATTAAACGAAAAGAATGTCACAAACATTTGTCTTTTTCCTCTCAAATACTGTGAAATTTACTCATTCTTTGAACATTTTTGCATGATTGGCACCAACAATTCCCAACGTGTTGTACATTACCCTAGCTATTAATAACTAATGACCTTATGTAGAGAGATATAATCTCAAAGAGAAATTTGGCATATGCATTGTAGTCTCCTAGTAACAGCATTATTTAATCAAACAACATGAATTCTGAGTTAATACCTCTTGCTTCCAATTATTCGACATCATTAATTCGCTCGTTTCTGCAAATGGTGGATTATATGCAGAGGACACATTAGATTTAGTTTAACAAATTTACTGATTATATTCTAGATGTTGTACGGTATTTGAGCGATAAAATGGATTAAAAAAAATCTCTTAACGTTCTTTATAGAAGCGTAAGATTTTAAGTGCGATTTACCACAAGAATTTGAATTCCTTTGATCTTATGACTTTTACGAATAAATTGAAGTTCACAAAATCATTATGATGATTCAATCATAATTTCTGTGTACATTTGATTAAGTGATAACTTACAAAGCACTATTACTACTGGTATTAACCTGAAATTTATTTTTATTTTGAAAAATTTTAGCATGGATATGCTTATTATAAATATGGTGTAGTAACTTGGATTTCTCTTCTAATGGTATTATTAAAGCTACATACCAAAATGGTATTATTATTCTAATAGTGCTACTAAAGAGTCTTTCGAAATGAATTTGGTTTCTTTTTTCATTTTTCTGATAGTAAAAATAAAGAAAACTAAAAGAATGGAACCTGCTGGCTCATTTTGAAAGTATGCCCATAACTTTAGCGGCTGTGAGTCCACTGCACAATCGCCAATAATTATACTTTTTCTTTTCTAGTATCGATGGAATTATATAAGAACTTTTTCCCGTTAAAAACCGGGATTCGAAATTATTACTCGCATATGTTCTTAAGTTAAATGTGCCTTCACTCGTGATAACGCCTTCAGGAAGCACTTACGTCACGATTTTTTTAATCGTACTTTTTATTGAATTCTGCTATAATGGAAGCAAGCAGTAGTTGCAATATGCTCGCATTCTTACAATTTTTCTTCACTTATTCCCCTCGTAAGTACATTTCATAATTACGGTGACATAAAAAATATTCAACAGCAGTCATGTTAACAAAGTCAATGAAATATTTTATTTCTTCGGCTAATTATTCTTGCGACAGATTCTAGCGATTAACGGTGTCTTAATTCCCGCAAGACGACAGTTGCAACGTTGGAATTTTTTTTTCTCTCTCGTATCGTTCATGAGAGGAAAGTCTTCTTTTCTCTAACTCATTTCTAGGAGCATTTATCATTTAGATTCGTGGAATTATGCAAAAATCCTCTTAATCAGATATGAAAATAATTCCAAACGATGGATTATTCTTTAGCAAAGAAAAGTACATTTCATCTTAAAAATAACTAAACTAAACTAATTCTAACTTTGCACTAAAATTAGGATTATTTCCACAAAACTTAAAATTCCAAGAGCTAATATTCTGTGCATCATAAATGATAAGTAGATACATAATAAAAGACTTTGTTAATTTCGAATTGTTTTTGGGCATCTATTATTTAAACAGTATTTCAAAAGGTAGTTTTAAATTAAGTTCTGTATCGCAGCTTAAATCATACTTTAAAAACGCTAAGCGCAAAATGATAGTAAGGTTTTACTCGTATTAATATTATTTTCAGATGCTTTGTTAGGTAACATGCTTTATCATGTTCTGAATTTAATAAGCTGAGAGAGTAGGGGGAAAAACACTTTTTTTCTTAAGAATGCCACTTTTCTGAATCTTTTCCTCATAATTATTATTAGCGAAATATAGCTGATATAATATTTTGGTATAAACGCAAAATTACATTGATAACAGTATCATTTACATACAAGAATTTTGCTATTTTTCGAAATAACATGAACTAGACTAGTTGTTAAGTCTATTAACTATCTTCTACTGACACTTATTTCTTAGTTACAAGTCTAGTAAGTCTTTAAAATTTTGAAAACTTCGGCTTTTAACATTTTCGAAAGTTTTATGTTGTATGTCTGTGCAAAGAGAAAACTGAACTAAGATGGCATAAAAATATACAATACCTGTAAAAGATGCATAATTTCGTTTTGTATATATAAGAAAACTATGAAACGCAATAACGTATTTTCCATTTTAGAATTTGTTACAGTAATTGAAAGACTGGATACTATAATTTAAATTTTTGCTATAACTTTTTGTTAACCCTCACTAGGATGAAAATGAAACTAAAGATTATATAAGGTGAGGATTTTGGATGTTTTAGATATATAGAGTTTTTAATAGCAACTCTTGCAGCTCTACCTTCTATTGCTCAGCACTGCCAGTTAACATTCCGATGTTAAACATTTACTGCCGGGAGTTAAATCAGTCCATTATAGTTTGATCCAGGTTAATTAGGCCAAATTATGTAGTCTCAGACTACCAATCTATTTTAAATTGAAATTCATTTTCCATTTAAAATCAATTTCTTGCTATTTTAATGTCCAGAAATGGCGGAGATTTTATTATACGCGTAAGTTGTTCCTTCTGTTATATTATAATATAAAGGTATATTTAAAACTTTCATACAACTTTGTCGCATTTGTACAAATGGAACGATAATTCACTTAGCAGCCAATAGTGTTTGAAGGCTATTTCAGTTAATGTCGCATAGTTAGGACAGTATATAATCTTTAAAAATATTTAAGGCAGCCTGCAAAAGACCCTGAAGATCATAAATGTATTCACAAGAATCTTATATAATACAAGCAATTTATTTTCATTTCTAAAAGACATCCTATAATGCATATTTATTTAGACTCATTTCACATGAAACAAGGCCGAATAGCTGCCGAGCAATTGTTGAGCATTTGCAATTCAAACCCGGTTAAAATCCCAGCGAATGGGCCAGCTACATGAGAAGTTTTGATTCTTTTTTTCTCATGTGTAATATGAATACAATTCCGTAAATTTCACCCAGAAATTCGCCCCCATTAGTGGCTAAGTGGTTAAGATGCTTGAATACTGATAGTTCGGTTTGCCTGCACGGTTGAGTTTCGTGGTTTTTCCGTGTGTGAAGTAAGTTCGAGCCATATTGCATTAGAAAGTCTTCTACGAAAGCAGCTATCCCCTTAAGCAGGTAGCCCTGGTGTACTTTGTCATTTTCAAGTAACCTTTCTTCCACGAAGGCACTCCTCCCTTTACATAGATAGCCCTTTCGTGCTTTATCGTAATACAAATAATCCATTCCCTGCTCAATGCACTCTCTTGATAAATTACCAAAATCTTCAATTAATCCTTGAGTTCTTACTTAAGATTTCGTCAGAGCTTTGTATTCACTGACTACCTAAAATTACACTTTCATCTCTTCCTTCGCAACTGTTATGAATGGTATACAATCTCCCTACCTTAAAATGGAAGTGAATCACTGTGAAATAATTTAGTAAATTGAAAAACAAAAACTCTAGAACCAACATTTATAAGAATGAGCCTCGTTTCTCGGAGGTAATAGCTTTTAGACACATATTTGTTGGAACGGTAGGTGGTGGAAATACCGTCTTCGTACATTAAAACACATAATAAAATTCATAAGCCTGGAAAATAACGTCTCTCATTGTTTGGACACTTTAAAAACACATTACAACGTGATTATAGAGTCGCCTATTGAAATTAAACGAACATGTCGAATGCAATATCAGGAGGTTTAAATTATTTTTAGGAGAGAAACAGGACGTCTTGCTCAACAGCAGCTCTCTTAAAGTGCTAATGTCTTCAATGGTCTTGGACGCTTTTGTCTTTTAACTCTGATAAAAAAAGTCTGATTTTAAAGCTTCAATTATTCCTTTCCATTATTACTATATATAAAAGCTTTGAAGAGGATCATCCTACTAAGCATTGTTTTGGCAATTGTTTGGACACTTACAGTTCGAGTTCAGGAAGCAAATGGAAGAAGGTTAAAGCTCAGACTGCCATAATCGCGCCATTACAGTTTGATCTACCTTAATTATACCTATTAGTAAAATGCGAGAATTTAAAAACAGATTCTGGTTCCCCAGTATAGGAATTTCACGGAGAAAAAGTATTTTCGGTACCGAATTAGTTTAACATTAGGTTTGCGGATATTTTTATATACATATATTTACGAACACCCGTCAAATTGACGGGTAATCGAAGTCAAGAATTTCCATTAAAAAATCCATTTACTTTTAAAAACACTTACAATCTTAACATTAGAACTACCAATAACCGTCCATCTGAGAAACTTGCAGGTGTTTTTATCGGTGTAAAAGGAACCTACTGTAGTTTTAGTGTTAACAGACTTACAAAGCTTGTACAGAGCAAACTTCGCTCATACTAACTATAATCTCGAGCAGTTCAGTATCTCTTCTTGAATTACTTATGATAACTAAAGAAGACAATTTTGTTAAAATAATGTTTAGTAATTTCCTCTAATTCTATAATGATATTGCTAATAATAATCTGATACTTTCTTCTCGATTTTCTCTACTTACACTAACTGACACCTTTTCTATAACATCTTAATACATTGACTGGAACTGCAGATCATTGCTTGGTCTTGATTTTAATGCTTTATGTTTACGTTTTAGACCCGTGCATTTGACAGATAATCACACGTGACATATCCCTTGGTCTGGCGAACAGTGGCGTTTTTATATTGGGTTCGAATTTATCGAAAGATACTTCCGTTGATCTATGATTTTTTATTTAGTATCTACTTTCTAGCTACTTTTAAATTTGTCACCAGGAAAATAAATAAAAAACGTTTATTAGGATTAAATGTGAAACTAGGTTACCTGTCATTTTGAAGGGTATCTGTAGAGACAGGCATACATCATACAGAACTCTGAAATTAAAAGGCTGAAGGCGAAAGAACTCTCAGTATGCATTCGCCTCATTACATCGATAATTGTCCTCATAAATTAGAAAACTATAAAGATAATGGCTCTTATAATTTTGCTTATGAAGCCCAAAATTCCTGAAAATGACAGATCGTATATATCTAATGTTAAAAACCCTCTGTTTTGATATAATGAAAATTACCCTGCAATAACATAATCTTAACATTTGAGAGAGAGGTTATAAATAATGCTAAAGTCAGGTATTATATAAGTAAGAGTCTAATGTAAATTTCTAAAAGATAATATTTACGTAAAATATAAACACGGAGATATGCGAAGGGTTTTACATTTAACAAAATTCAGTCTAAATCTAAGATTTCTCGCTCTCTTTGCGTAAAAGAAAAAGATTACAGTTTAATGAGCGGTTTAGTATCAGTTTTGTATATTAGAAATTGGTATGTTTTTAGACTATTAGATTAGAGAAATTACCGGACAAATAGGATATGTGTACAATTCAAAAATAAATACAAAATACTCCAGACCATAAAATGTGATTTTAAATTTAAATTGGACATTTGTATTAAAAGCTTTTTCGTATCAAAAAGGTTTATAAGTCTGCTGTTACTGGATTAGTTTTGAAATGAAAATCATGATTCTATGACCAACCTTTAGGATTGGTCGTCTTCATTAATCTTCTTTTAGGAATGACGCTGTGTAAGTAAAACAATCCACGAGAATTTCCAAATCTTTCACACGTAATTATTTCTTTTAATTTCAGCTAAATCTCACATCGCTCTATTTCATGAACATTAATTTCATCGGGCGTTCAGCTAGAGATGCTAATTTTAAACAAATTTCCCATAAACAAATAAAGTTGTGTATATATATAGAGAGAGAGAGAGAGAGAGAGCTAAATAGATATAGATATAGATATATATGATGATTATTCCTCTTAAAACTGCACTTATTTTATTTTAATTGGTTGCTCAGTTTTATCACTGTCCTAAAATTTTTTCAAATACATAAATTTGTATAGAAAATGTAATAAACTATAGCATGACTCGAAACAACATCATTCACACATATGAGAAGTATTTTCTAAGAAAACTTTTATAAATTAAGAAAATGTTTACCAACTGCTCTCCAAATTTAAGATTAAAATTTTCGACCTGATGAATATTTATTTGAGGAAACAAGTAATTTCTTTAAGGAATTGAGCTAATACTTTTATCGTAATCATTTATTAATTTACTAGAACAATTAGTATTATAAAATGTATTTCTTACAATAATGCATGCGGCGCATAGTCAAAATAAACACAAAATGTTTTCTGATTATGTTGAGATACTCACAAAATAACAGTAATTATTAAATATTACTTCCATTTTGTGCATTTAATCAGAAAGAAGAAGCAACTATATGCATAAATATTATAAAAAAGAAATATTAAAATTAAATTTCCCAATGAAACCTTTTGAAATAATGAATTCATTAAATACTTTTGGTAAAGAGCTTATAAAATCAATCCTTCAATAAATGCGAAATGCAGATTTCAATACGCTTACCGACTAGGAAAGTAACTGATTAATTCTTTTAAATAATATTACAATTTATAAAAGTAAATCCAATGTATTCTAATTTGTCCAAGAATTTTCTCGTTTGATTTCTGTAAAATTGCATCATTGATCCAACGAGGTATGAGATATGAACTTTCTCCAAAATGCCTTTACAAACCGCAATTAATTAATATGCAGCTTTATTTAAACGAGCTACTTAATCTAGGCATTAACTCATACAAATGTGGTTGAAAGAAGGATAAATCTCGCATTTTTACTTAATCAGCCTAAAACGTTCAGTTAAAATTAAGCCATTTAGCCAAAATCACGTATGTGTTTAGCTAAGACTCCAAAATTTATGTTTCAATCTAAACTTTTTTCCTATTCAAATAATTTTCATATTTACTTGATTAAAGCATAATAACATTCTTCTTAAAGTAGAATGTAAAAGTTCTGTTTCGTCTACCCTGTCACTGATAAACTGCTGTTTTACTAAATTACCAAGACGTAATATGTAATTATTGCGAATATTTAGTTATGTTATAAGGTATTTCTCCCGTCTTCTTCACATGCATTTGTGGTGTAGTGGTCAGCACGCTGGGCGCGTTTTCCAAATGTCCGTGGTTCGAATCTCGGCGAAGACGTTGCTTATTTTTCATGACCCCTGCTTCAAAAAACCTAATGACTCTGCACTGCTATCTTGTACTTCTTCTACCTTACCTGTTAAACTATTAATTATAAACCTCCTTAACAATTAAACTCCTTAACTGTTAACATAATCCACTTTCATCCATCTAACAGTAACAAAGATGCTCGGATTCTCCAGAAGTTCAACTTGCGTATCTTTTTCTCATCTGTCAATAAAATACGTTCTATTTTAAAGACCCCATTTTTAATGTTAATTCTTGGACAATATATGGCATATCTTGTCACTTTGATTTGACATATATCGAAGAAACTAAAAGGGCATAACATTTTGTATCAAGTGACACAAATTATATGTTTGAAATTGTCTTCAATTGCTAATTATAATTTACCTACAAGTGTGATTTTGATTCTACGAAAATTATGCACAAAGCTTCTTCAGTTAGTGAAATGGACATCCTTAAAGGCTTCTCATCCACAAAAAATTGTTTTTAACTAATTAATGACATTAATAACAATCCGTCTTCTTAAAGTTTTTTAAACTCTAATAGCTTTAAATACGTTTCTATACAAAACGGTTCCCATTTCCCTAACCTTTGCAAAGTCTTTTTTGTTCGCGGATAAGAGGAACTTAAGTGTGATCGACACTCGAATTCAAAAACGTTTTATTCCATTTATTTTAATCATGGCCTTTATGTGAACTGCTTTAATGTTACATGAAGTTTCATTTATTTTATTTTTGTTAATTTTATGCTTACGGTAACTTTTTAAGATTTTATAGCAATATTTGTTTTTGTTTCATCGGTTAAAATTTAATTTTTCTAAATTTTCTCCGATAATTATTTTTCTAAATAAATTCACATAAAGGTTATGTGTCATTGAGTCTAAATACTTCTTGTTTTGAGTAAATTAACTTTAGTAGTTAATATGAGAAAATATTAGAACCAACTGCTATAGGCTCAGTGTATGTCGACAGGATTTTTAACACTGTATGTATTATTTCACTGATATAAGTGTGCATGACAAAACTCTTGAAACAAAGATAAAACTCAGTACAAATACTTCCAACATAAAATCTTTTTATTGTTTTTAAATCAATCTCTTTATATAATTAAAACTAATTATTTTAAGCGATAGTCTAGGATTAACTACACCTTATTTTTAAATATGTATTTAAGATGAATAGGGATAAGTTAAACTATAAAAATTTAGCTAACAGAAATCTTGCTTCTCTGACAATAAAGCAATATATGCACAATAAAATATTTATATTTGATGGTATTATGTTTATAAAATTTTGGAATATAAAATAAGTTTTTATAAAGAAGTTACATTACTGACACAGATGTATCTGCCAATTCAGTTCATCAAAATTTAATTACGTTTGATTCCCTTCTTTTATTTACTGCAATCCACCATTTAAAACTACAAGAGTTTCCTCTATTTCAGACTAAATGCACATTGAATAGTATAAAATGAGAAAATGAAAAAAGAAATTTCATTCTTTCTTCGCTTAGGGAAATATAAATGATTTTCTAAGCATCAAGTGTTGAAAGTATGTTAAAGATATTTTCAAAAACATGCTTCATTGTGATAAGATTCTAAAAGCAATTAAGTTCGGCTTTCGAAATAAAACGCTTCTTCTGTAGATTAAATATGAAAAGAATTATTTGCATTTCTAATAAAGAGGTTAAAGTTAAAACTCCGGAAACATTCAAAATGTATTAAATAACTTAAATTTGAAAGCAGATTTGGATTTCTCTGATGTGTAATATTTACTTCAATTTTACTTATGCGGAATAAACAATGGTGAAACAAAATACATATTTTAAATGCTGCGTTAGTCACAGAGCATTTGGATGTTTAATTTTAAATTCTTTGTTATTTTAAAGAACGAAAGAAGTTATCTTAGTGCTTATGAGGTCTGCTGAAATTGTGAAATATGCGTACGGATAACAGAGTCATAAATATTCTTTATTATGCCAAGAAACTTCGAAAACTCCAGACTTAGCTAAACAACTTTGGACAACTAATATGTTTTAAACACTTATTCATTCTAACCAGTAGAAATGCAGGCATATATTCAATTTTATCAAGGAAAGAGTTGTTGCAAACGTGCTAAAAGTTTTAATATATAATTTACTTCCAGGTTTAATTAAAAAGAAATCAGGCAACGTATAACGAAATTACTGAATAAAAATTTCTCGGGATTTAGGCTTACTTTCTTTACATTTCTCACACGCAAAAAAATACTAAAAAGTTGCTTTAATTAAATGATGAACCTTAATTTTTGATATGACGTTTCTAATAGATGCTCGTAATATATTCACGATTGTTTACGCTGTATTCTATTTATGTCATTAAATTAAGAAAAGGAAACAGATGAAAAACTACACTGAATTTTGCCGTAGCATTTAGTTTCTTATATAAGAGAGAAATAAAGGTCATAAACCTAATACTCCGAAATAAATATTCTTTATTTTTTATTTTATTTCATTAATTTATTTATTTTTTAATCCAGTGGCTGGACCACTGCTAGTTAGGGACCTGGGCGAATACTAACCAATGGTAGCTAAGCATGCTTTGGGAACGGCCAAACGGATTGGTTATTTAATCGTTTTACCACTGATAAAATTGCCAAAACTGCTACAACATAGGAGACGAGCAATTTTACACTTCCAAGGAGGGCGGAAAAGACAATTGCTACAAGTATGACTTCACCCCTCCGAGTATTCTACTGTAGTCGGTCACCAACGTAAAGATTTTGACTCCAACTGAGTTCTAATTCAAATTCCTTGTCCGTTGGAATGTACTGGGAGTATTTGATTTATTCGCAGTCGTTAATCAACTCCCGATAATATATATTTAAAAACGAGACTGTGGCACTTTTTTTTACTTAGCTTTTGTTTTGATTTACCTAACTGACGTAACCACGTGGACCATCACGTGACTAATAATAATGGAATTGTCATTGTTAAATTTAATTAACTGATATCACCAGTAGGACCATCACATTTGTGATTACTTCTAGTTCTCTACTGCAGTTTTACAGCAGAAAACTAATAGTGATGGTGGTATCGACATTAAATGTTTTTTGAAACTTTACAGTGGCATTTTTTCATCCGTAATACATTTTCAAAACAGAAGAATTTTATATTAATGAACGTGGCGTAGTATAATTTTATCTCTTTTCTTAGCAGGTTAAAATAAGCGTCAATAGCGTTAAATTCAATATTCCACTTCACGTAAAATATTAACTTTAATTTTTGTAACAAAAGTGTGAAGGATGGAGAAATTGCCTGTTGTGCCGAGTAGTAGAAAAAGTTTAAAGATTTTCTAAACCAGGCAAATGTAATCAATTGCGAATATTATTGGAGAAAAGTGTCCTCACTTATGGATAAGCTTAAAATTTCTTTAAACGATGAACCTTTTTTTCCGTTAAGGAAAATGTGCTAAGCAGGCAGGAAAACGTTGCGGTGCCATTAAATGCGTAAATGTCATAAAATGTCAGAGAGAAAAAATATTTAACTAATGCAGTTTCAGAGGAATTTTTATTATTACATTAGGGGAAAAATATGATAAATTAAATCAGTATCTAAAAAATGTTTTTGAGTTTGGAAAATCTGTATTTTTTTAGCAACGTTCCGCACTTATTAATATTAATACGCACATAGGAGCGGTTAAAGATTTTGAATTACACTTCATCAAAGTACTGAGTCTGGAAAGATATTTTTATAAATAATACAAAGTTAAAAAAGAAATGGTTGATAACTAGATTAGAATGCGCGTGTTAATTCAAATCTTGGGAAAGAGCCTTTCGAAATTATACGTAAATCCCAGGCAGTTCATAAAGCCTATGTTCACATGTGTTGCATATTTATTATTTTAGTGTAACTTTTATATCTGGTGAGAAATGTTTAGAAAAGCCAAACTTGTTGTTCGTCTCTTTGGATTTTTACGTCCGTTTATTTTGTCTAAAACTCTTTAGCGAAAAATTAGTTAATAAGTTTACCTAAGCTATAGCTGCACTGTGCCGTGGAATGTGTAGCAATCCAACTAGTTACCGATACTGCGATACCGACTGCCACATCTGAAAAATTGCGTCATATTTAATGCCTAGACGAGAAGCATACTTTTAATTCGGTGGTTTATAAAATATCCGCCTTCAAATAAAATATTCTCAGTAATATAATAATTCCTTTAGTGTATAAGGTATTTCTCCCGCCTCCTTAGCATGCCTTCGTGGTGTAGTGGTCAGCACGCTCGGCTCGTATTCGAGAGGTCTGTGGTTCGAGTCCCGGAGAGGGCATTGCTCATTTATCATGACTCCTGCTTCCAAAAAATGCCTAATGTCTCTACAAGTATAGTAGAAATATCTCTTTTGTCATTATACGAGATGAAAAATTATTTTTTGTATAGCCTTTAAAACACAGAAAAACAATATGTTTTAACTTTTTCCCTTTTGAAGAAAATATAATAATTGCTATGTAAAGATAAATTATTTCAATCTATTTTTGACCCTTTGAATAAGTAATTAGCAGGAAAATTTCAAGATAATTCTATAACATTATATTTAATTCCAAGTCTTACGTCTTTTAGATTTTACTTATGTTTGAAATTTCTAGCCGCACTGACAAGTTTCCTAAAATTGTTTAAATAAAAAGATTAAACTATAATTTAGAAAAGTGAATGAATGTTGAAACATACAAAATCGCATTGATGTTCTTTGTAGATTTTACATTTTCAAATTCAGTATCCATTCATTCTTTTAGATTTCCTTGTTTAAATCTCACTAGAACTGCTTTCGGAAAGTAAAATAATACAAGAAATATCTATGCCTAATAAATATTAATTTGTTTCAATAAGGGCACTTCTAATTACAAGGTTCGTGAATAAGGATTATTGAAATTACTAAATTATCTTAATCGAACTTCTGAAAAAAACTGTTTAAGCATTTTTTCAGTATACATGTACTCCATTTTCAGTTTTGACTGGAAGTGTTTAGAAAATAAATAATCCTAATTAAAATCATTAATTAACACTTTAATGATTTAGAAACCTAGTTACATTTTCTTGCATGATTAAATGGATTATTTTATCTATGACTTTCAAGGTAAAAATTGCAGAAAGTTCTGCGAGGTTTTTGTTGTTTCTTAAAATCTTAATTAAAATATGATGTCAACATATTAAAATCTTTCTTAGAGACTAGAGATTCATTGTAATTAGGTTTCTAAGTCTAAAGATCGGTTTATCTATTCAACAAGTAAATACATGAATTCTCAATAGTGAAAAAATTTTTTTTAGAATAATTTGGCCATAAACATCTTTGATATAAATTTAGGTTATGTGATAGAACTTAATATCAGCGAATAGGAAAATGAACTCTGTTTTGCACAAGTCATTAAAATGAAACTTCAATTTTCAAAAACACAGTCCCAACTTTCCTCGTGTTTCCAAGTCGACGAACAAGCTTTATTAGTAGCTAGCAGCTGAGCTTTCATTTTCGAAATTCATCAAAAGGATGACGAGGAAGGTTCAAAATAAATGAAACGAGACACAAATTTCCAAAATTTATTTTGTTACTTCTGAAAGCAATCGATTTTAAGGTATTGTTAAAATTCACCCTCACTTTGCGTTATGCAATCATTTTCTGATGAAAAGGTTTCAAAAAGTAAATAATAATAGAGCAATGTTTCCAATGTCAGTTTGCCACTTTTTTATGCTTTGTTTATAGTTTTACGAAACTGAATGAAAAATGCATGAAAGTGTATTTCTGTACTTAATTAACTTAAATGCATAAGAAATATGAACATATAAGTCAATCCCTAGAATATTTTCGTGTTGTCTACATACTGCTATTAAGCGATGTAAAGAAATAACATGTGTTATGTTGGCTATACGTATTACTGGAGGGTAAAGTTTTATATTACGGGTAAGTAATATAAGAAGAAGAAGAAAGAAGTGTTTAAGCAAAACCTGCCGAAACGCATCGTATTGCATTATACATTGTAATAGACACTCTATGTAATGTTTGCAACAAACTAGCTGATTTAAATGCTCAAAAGATAAAAGACATGAACTCTAATTCATAATTTCGATGGAAAATATATATGACGGATTTTATTTAAAAAGCGAGTTATAAACACATATCCGTCAACTGTAAAGATTTACCCCATTCCTGTTGGCTCATTTTTTATTGAGATATAATATTGCTTTGTTGTTCTAGACATTTATATTAAGAGATAATAACATCTTGTCTGAATATTATGACATACTTTCTAAACTAAGCGAGAACTCGAAACTAATTGCGTTAAATGCGAAATATTATACTCAAAAACACTATTTTTTTATCGAATGTTAAGTAACACTGGCCATCTCGACTTGTAACAAATCAGTGTGCTCTTAAAACGTTAAAACCCATCTAGAGCTGAATAATTAAGTTTCATCTTTTATCCTATACCTTATTTTCCGTAGCATAAGTGCTGAATTCTTTCTCACGACCCCAAATATTTGGGTCTCCTGTTTATAAACACCCATGTGTTTCCCATAAAATTTGCAAGACAAAGAAAGATCTTTTAAAAGCCAAACAGCCCTCATCGATCATAAACTTCGCATCTAATTCAGATAAACTAATTTTAATTTAAAACATAGCCAACCTATAGTAAAGGATATTTTTCAAGATCGATGTCTAAAAGAGAAGGCGAAAGAACAACGTAGTCTTTTCGTGCTTTTTGTTCTATACGGCGAAACTACAAAAATAATTATCTTAGCAACTTTCAGTCTCGTACACCCATTTTCAAAAGAAATATGCTCGATATTTTTAAATTTAAATAACCATCATATAAATGCATTTGTCTGATGGATAAAATCAATAAAAGTTTGGATGTCTCTTTTAAAACCCGTTAATTTAAATATAGTGTGAAGGCATAACAGATATGAGAAGCTTTTCGGAATTTACACTTGAATTTAATTGTGTTACGATACAAATTATTTGTAATATTTTACTACAAAGTTTAAGAAAATGATGAATGATAATAGAAATATGGAATTTAAACTGATTGGTTGAAAAAACAATTAAGAGATATGCCGTTCCTTTCACTCTGAAATGCAAAATGACAGAGCGTTTTATTTACCGATAATAAAATTTTCTTTATTATTTACACGAAGAAATGACAACTGTGCTTTTTAATTCTAAAGACTGCAATATTCTTTAAAATATTGCCTATGACTATACATAGTGTTACGTGCGTACGGGTTCGTAATATATTGAATGCACAAGTCGTAAAAGGTTAACAAAAATTTATTTTTTTCACAATAAATAAATTAAAATGCTGAAATATTTCTTCACAAATCTTCGCACAATATCACAATATCTCAAACGTTTAGCAAAAACTCAGTTCAAAACAGATAAAATAGTTCTATCTCACAGCGAAATCACTACAATCAATACAGCATTAAGTAAACAAACAGCAGTTCGCTTTTTACAGCTACAAGTATAACAGAAACAACAACAACTAACTCACTAACTGAGATGAGGTGTTCCACCTCGGCTTTTATAAGCTTTTTAATTATCAGTAGAACAATCACGATGTTTCTAGATTTTTCTGGATGGCAACAGTAATTACGAGATATTTATTTATTAAGCATTAAATGCACGCGCTCTTTTATTTTTATTGCTATTTTTTTTTTGGCGTAGCTTTCTCTTCAAAAATCGTCTGCGTTGCTAAGGCAACATGAAGCAAATCTAATTACAATTCTAAATAAATAGCCAAATAAATGTGAAATTCGTAACAATAGCATGCTTGTTTATGTTGACTTTTTGTGCTAAGTAAAGGGATTCAAGATATCTAGAATTTAATTGAATGCATCTTATATGCAACAAATATATCCTCACGTGGGCACGTTCTCATTTAAGAACCATATATAAAATATAAATCTTCAGGTAAGGTGTTCGTCTACCATTACATTAACAAATTTAGTCTCAGTTCAACAATTGTTTCAAGACACAGTCATTAGTCTATAATCAATTTCAGTCAATTTATTGGTTAGTTATGGCAAAACATTTCAAGGATATCTACTTCAGACAAGCCTTCTCGGAGGATATTGTAAGAAAAATTGATTCATAATTGTGTTGTTCTAGCTCGAAATTAGCAAACCCCAGGCAACCACCTCCTTTAATGACCGAAATAGAGACTAGTGTTGAGTTATCAGTCTTCTTGTGAATTTAAATACTCAGTTGATGATCCACTTTTAATTTCAGACCTCTACATTTTAAAATTTAACTGCGTATTACGAAAATACTGTTACAAATTACGAGAAACACAATGCTACTAGAAAAAGTAAAACTAAGATCTAATTCATTTTATAAAATTTCAACCTACAAAGCGGACGATACTTGAAACTACTATAATAATAGTAAAACACAAGGGACCTTTGCATTTTTAGACTTATATGCTACGGTTGCGAATTTTGAAAAGATTAATCTTTTACTTTTTATTTTAAAGATAAACAGCATAATGATCTCGAATATCCTACCCAACGATGAAATGTGTGAGCATTTCAAAATAAATATGTTAAAAGGTATTTTCTCATTCCTTCTAGCATGTTTTCGAGGTGTAAACAACAGCACACTCGGCGCGTATTCGACAGGTAAAGGTTCGAGCCGTGGCAAGGACATTGCTCATTTTTCATGTCTGCTGCTTCAAAAAACATAATGAATCTACGGTGGTGCCAGAACTAAAAGGTGTTGGCAATTCTCACTCAAACACGGATTTTCAATAACATTTTTATTTAAAAACGATGTCATACATGTTTGAGCGCCATCCGCTGTTTTATTTATAAAAGGATTAAATTTTAACTTACTTTTCGACGCGATGAATATTCATGTTTGAAGGAAAACAATTTCTGAAAAGAAAGCATCACCAAAATTCTGATAATTAGAACTTCTTGAGCATTACATAATTCTTCTGAAGTTGTTCCTGTGTGCTGCTCAGCTGGGTTTCTTGTATGGTGTATGAACCTGAAGACAAAACTTAAAACTCCGATTAATTTCAAATAACTGTTAGTTAAGTTCAAGAGATTGCCCAAAATATAATTATCTGCAGTCAAAATCAATGCAGCATTCACAATAATTCACTATTTCTTTCGATAAAGGTCGTTTGTAGAAACTGTTATGTCTAACCTAGGCTCATTCATCTTTTGTTGCAAAAACTGTGGGCCATGCCGCCATATGCAGTTCAATATTGTATACATACCATCCAGTCCACTTGAGATTATGTCTGGTGGATTACTCTCCGTGGTTGCATGACCCCATTTGAAGTTATGAACACAGAGACATGAAACAGTGAAACTCAAAAACATAGAGAAAATGTTTTTCTTGCATAACACCTCCCTTCAGACGAATGTCATTAAGGGACTTACCGCTGGTATTTTTTGCACTAGCGCTGAAGACCGCAAGCAGTCGATAGTAGAATAGTCGATAGTGAGGTAGATAGTAGAATATTTCCGAATTAGATTGCGTTTCAGTCTCAAACATATGATACAAACTTTCGTATTCTTGCATGAATTCAGTATATAATGCTTTCATCATTGGTTTGGTTTCCAGACGTCTCCAAAGCAGATTTAAGCATTTCGATGAGAGCTCTACAGAACTGCCCAAAGTTATGTTTTTTGCAGCACCAGATTTAATTGCCATTTGTACGACAAAACGACCATCGGATTTTCGATGGTGAGTTCGAATAAAATATTCCTCACGATATCTCAACTATTCACTTGGAGGTGGACTGGAACTTTCTCTACTTTCTGTCTCTCAACTGTTTGGTTGAACATGTATATATTCACAGATAAGTAACAATAATCACGAAAGGAATTGTTTTCTACTGAACTAGAAGTTTCAGTTGAGCCCGACGCCTCGTAACCCAATACAGTTTCTTGAAACAGCAATTCATTATCATCCATATAAACCTTCCAACTTTTAAAAAAAGTCACAAAAAAAAAAGCTCGACTTTATGCAATAAATCAATTTTATTAGGTTTGTAAATTTCATATTCTGAAAACAATTTTAAGCATTTTTATTACCGAAATATCAATTTATTTAGATGGATGAGGTATTTTGGGTATGAGCAGAAACTCTAAATCAATTGCCTTTTAAATCTGATAATTCACCTTTTATTTTTCGTTTAACATTTAGAACATAACCATTAATTCCTGAAAGCCTTTTGTTGTTGTTGTTGTTGTGGTGACTTGTCTGACAGTAACATCAGAACAAGCCCGTGAAATTCATCCCAGCAAGGAGAGCAAAATTGCGCCTACCGTTGGCAACAACCTTGAGCACCATACAGATGACAGTACGACTTCCCCCAGTTCTGCCCCCAATTCTGATGGAGAGCACCTCGAAGGGAAGGGTCTGAGGGTCTCCCAGCTTCTTCCCCTACCATCACCCTCTCGAGAGGACTTTCGATTCGCCATATATTTAGAGTGCCCCCATGCCGCAAAGACACTATACATTTGCAAACATCCATTCCTTTTCCCGCATTCGAAACCGGGCCCTTCGGTACCACAGTAGGCTCCGTCTGAGCGGTCTTCAGCTTTTTTAATTCCATCAAATTAGGATATTCAGGATTTATAAAATTCCAGTGAGAGGCTGAGTCAGGTATAGCAACCAAAGAATTTTTACGTTGAAGAAAATCTTGAATGTGAACTATGACAGTACTCAACAAATCTATTTTCTTTTTAACAGTCACTATTGACGATTGAGCGTGAGACAACACCTTAGCGTCTTGTTGCACCTTTTCAGTTTCCGATTCTGTCAAATCGGGTGTGGAATTGTTACACAACTATCTGTGTAATAAGATATGATAATTAATTTCACCAAATATAACAAGTGATCTTTGATTTGCTTTCAGATACTTTATAAGATGGTGAAAAACAGTTTAAGCAGAGTTCTGTGTTTCTTGACGACATCGGATCTCTCGGTATGATTCATATTCTTAATGTCAAACTTTTGTATATGGAGCGCGCTTTTCTGCACACAGCAGAAGATGATTTTGATTGGCTAGTTGAACTAACTATGAGGCTTTTTGACCAATGAGATGATTTTGCCGAGGTTGCAAATTTCTTTACATCCTTAAACGGCATATTTCTTGATGAGCTTTCTAACATCTGGCTTCGTCTTTCAATAAACTGTAAATATGCATAAAATTCCGGAACGTTATTTGACAAAAGAGTTATTTCAAATAGTTTTCTGTTCTTGATTAAGTTTCTGAATGATCATATTTATTAACAATATATCCAAAAATTTATCTGTGTCAAAATTTAATAATTTCTGTGCCCCTATATTCTTTTTTACATGACCTAGCATTTATCGACGTTTCTTGACTATGTTTGAAATAGTTTATAATGTTCCTAGCATGTGTATATACGATAATTCTTTTGTTCTAACGGCCTTCTAATGCTTTAAATAATAACTCACACATGTCATTCAAGGTTTGAGTTAACTTAGCTTGGCTTCGGAATCCAGCGTGTAAATAAAAACATTATTGAGAGTCTGTTAAACGAAGATTTGTAAATATTAAATGATTATTAAATAATATGCATTAGATTATTAAATGTAGTTTTGAAAATCTTCATTCCTCCTACAAACCAGAGAATTCCTGTAGCAGAATTTGTGGAAGAGAAATATTAGGAGGTTTCAAATTCGCGGCATAAGAATCATCAATGTTAAATTCATTTTTCGAACTTATATTTGAATATTTCAAGGAATCCAGTTCTATTTTCGATACAAGTTCTTCCGAAACGGCTAATGAGAATCATTTTTTCGTGTCTTTCAGAAAATTTTCTATGCGAGTAAGCTTAGTTTTTCTGCCTGTTTAAGACAGTAGAGTCTTCTGCGACTCGAGAGAAGATCAAATATTCAAATGCAAAGTAACACAGTACGAATAAAAGCAAGAAAGACTAAGGACTAATTTATGGATTCAAGCTGCAAAGCAGCTGATAATTGAAACTACTAGAATAAACAATAAAAACGCAAGTGACCGTTACATCCTTAAAATTTTATACTATTGTTGCCAATTTTGAAACGGTAATCTTTTATTTTTTATTTTAAAGCGAAACAGTATAGGGATCTTCGACAAGCAATATTCATCCAGAATGACAGATATCATTTCCCGTTTCCTCCTGTGAATACCATCCCTTGTTGCTTTTACGGGGGAGGGAGATGTTTACTTTTGTATGTGGGGATATTTCCCCATAAAAGTCTTAATCTAACAAATACTAGCCATTTATAAGGTTTTCCTTTAAAAGAAATTTAGTTTATAATAACAGTGTTCAGTAGCAAGTTGAAAGTGCGTTTCATCACACAGTAAAATCTGCATACACATGTATATAGTTTTTTGCTATAAACCAGTGAAGTCCAACTCTATAGAAGTGACGTTTCAATGATGCACGCTGGTGTGCAAAAATTAAGGACGAAGTCGAAAAATTAGCATATCAGCTGAACGAAGAGGCAGAGCGGACAGAAAGACCAATCAGGAGATAAGTAAGGTGATGTACGGTAGCACATGCGCAGATATGCAGGTAGACGTAATGGGGGAGTGTCTGAGTAGTACAAAGCATGTTGTCGGTGTAAGATCAGTATTTCTGGCAAAGAGATTGCACGCCGTATAGCAGTTAAAATCACACCGAGTTGCTGCCTCAGCGAGAAATGGCGAATAATCAATCTGTTAGACGACATCTGGATGCTTTTACCCGAGGTCGAATCATTGGGAAGTTGGAGGAAGGCCGCAGTGTGACAAGTGTGGCTGCAGAGTTCGGAATTGCTCACAGCATCGTTTCACGACTTTGGAGACAATTTCAAACTACAGGAACAGCTATCCGGGGGTTTAGTAGTGGTCGTCCACGAGGAACCACACCCGCAGATGACCGGTATATTGCCTTACAGGCCAGAAGAAACAGGCGGCAGACAGCGGGAGAAATCGCTAGACACACGACACAGGCGACTGGACGACCGATATCGCGTTTTACCGTGGCCAGAAGACTGCGCGGTGGTGGTCTGTTTGCACGACGCCCTGTACGGTGTGTACCTCTAACTCCTGCCCATCGGAGAAGGCGTTCTCTGCCGGGAACACCGGAATTGGAGAGACAATGAATGGGGACGAGTACTCTTTACAGATGAGAGCAGATTCAGTCTGAGTAGCGATTCCCATCGCATACTCATCTGGAGAGAGCGGGGAAGCCGCAATTATCCCTCGAACATCATTGAAAGGGACAGGTATGGAGGTAGCGGTGTTGTCGTTTGCGGAGGCATCACGCTTGGTAGTCGTACAGACCTTCACATCTTCGACGCAGGTTCAGTCAACGGGACCCGTTATTGTAACGAGATTCTTCTTCCGTATGTGCGTCTTTTTAGAGGCGCTATGGGTCCGCAGTTCCTTTTCAGCTCTTAGAGAGTGAGGATATTGAACGTATGGATTGGCCGGTACGATCTCCGGATCTCAGTCCTATCGAGCATGTATGGCATTTTCTAGGCAGACGCTTGGCAGCTCGTACCTTACCACCAGTATAGATTCCGGAGCTTCGATTGGTGCTGCAAGACGAATGGGCAGCAATGCCTCAACAACTCATTGACACCCTCATTCTGAGCATGGGCAGACGCTGTGAAACCTGCCTAGCAGTCAGGGGAGATCATATCCCCTATTAAAGACCGGATGTTTCTTGCTGGACACCCATCACAGGGATGTTTCGGCCTTCAGTCGCATTGCGCTCCATGCTAATTTTTCAATAAAGTTTCTTTTTATCCCTCTGATTTCTCTTTTAGTAAGTGTTGCTTACATTACTCATGTTCTTACGTATTGGGGATTTTACGGTATTAAATGTGTTGATTTGGAAAGCTTTTGTACAAAGTTATATTGAAAAAATCGTCTCGTCCTTAATTTTTGCACACCAGTGTATTAAATTAAATCAGTAATTGACCATCTAATTCTACTGCCTACTATCCGCTGAGGGGATGAAAACCGGTGGATGCTGTAAATTCGCCCGGGTTGCATTCGTGACACTGCATTTGTTGAACCTTTGTGTTTTAAAATTGCATTTTTACGGGATTCATGTCTGTAATATTATTGGCCAGTTTACTGCAGAAGACGCTCAAGAATGCCACTCTCTTAATGCAATATTGGATTTTCAAAACAGTCAAATCTACCCTAATTTTGGATATTTTCCGTGTCAATTGGTAATATTCAATGCACCCTTTTTAATTACTGCATTCCAATTTTTCAATTTATTTGTAAAATTCCAATTTTTTAAGAACTTAATAGCATTTAAGTTTGTAAACAAAAAGTCAGGATCCTTTGGACTACAATTTTTACAGATGGATAAATGCCAAGAAAAAAGCTTTGTCTCGAAAAAGAAACAAGAAACATCAGAAATATTAACTGTTAATGAATTTAATTTTGGTTCTTTACATGAAATAAACATATACCAGAAGAAAAAAACTCGCTTTCTTGCTCAAATAGTACCAAAGCATGACCAGCATCGACTCGATCACAGTAAAAAGAAGCTTATTCGATAAGAAAAAAATAGAAGTGATAAAATTTCCTAATAATTTAAAAGATAAAGTTAATACTACTAAAAATGACGGTAAATATGTGGTTCAGGTGAATTTTAAGATTTTAATGAATACAATACAATTTTAATGAATAAGGGCAAATGATAGGTTTCATAATTTCTGCCCTAATTAATTACTTAACTGCCAGCTGTCACTGTTTAAGGATACGAAATAACAAATAAACTTTACCCAGTCCAATTGAGATCTGGGTCTAATTTTAGGGTGACCTAACTTAGAGAACTTTTCAAAGCATTTTGCTGACACTGATACATGCATCTATAATCGAAGCAGAATTTTTCCCAATCACAAATCAAATCGGTATGAATGGAAAAGAGTAGCATGCTAGGTAAATCTAGTGCAAAAACACGATATTAATTGATGCAGATTTTATTTTGGCAGAAGTGTTTAAAGTAAGTGATCTGAAAGTCGGTACATTGATTGAAATAAAATCTTTTTCAATTAATTTCGTCTTTCTTGCAGTCAGAATCGATGTTAGTAGTGGTTGCAGCTTACTTTTAGTACACATTTATTAAGAATGCCGGTCCGCAAGTAAATGTTTGTAACCAAGAAATATAAATATGTTTCATTCCGCAAATTTCATATTACTAGAAATCAAGCAAAATATAAAATACTGCGTAGTTTATTCAGCCAGATGCGTTGAACGAAAAACAAGAAAAAGCTTAAACTATTGCTGTGACCCATAGGATGAATATTTTACACTGTTTATTTTGATCTCCAACCAAACTTCTCATTTTTAACACTCAAGTAAACATAGATATAATGCTCCTCACCTACACAATGGTGAAACATACAGCTAAGTGTTGCCAAATGTTTTGAATTGTGGCTGGAATGTTGCTAACACATTTAAAAAACTCTCATGACGATAGCCATTTTCGCGCGGTAAAATATCGATGTAGTGATAAAAGGTACGGCTATATAATGAATCATTTTCTGCATTTTTGAGTTACCTAGTCGTAACGTTCATTTTTTTAACACAAGCAGAGTATGATAACAGTTATCTACATTATTGCGTTAAAAGTGAAGAATAAATGCTTAATGTATGAAACATATTTTTTTCGTTTGTATTTTACAAACCTATCTTAAAGAATATCCCTTTTACCTTCTTGATACAGAGTCTACTACTTGTTAAATCTGAATACTGAGAACCATTTATAAACTCTCCATTAGGGAAATAGTTTTCGAGCGTTTTACGCTTCGCATTCAAAGTTTACAGTTATTTCTCACCAAGTTAACGAAAGTTTTCGAAGTTCACGTACTTCATTAATAATCTTCTTTGTAAAATATCAAACATTATACAGATTTTAAATTTGTTTCGGAAGATTGAGAGCAAAAGTAGTCATCATCATTAAATATACCATTAGAAAATTTTTGATCTTTAATTTAAAAAAGAAATGAGTGATTTAGTTTAGTTATTTTTTCTCTATCGTAGAAAGAAAAGTTAAAACTAAGAAAGTACATTAATCCCATGAGTCTATAACTATTTCGCTACACCAGTGGCCAAGTTGTTAAGACGGCTAAATACTGGGAGTTTGACCTAGGTTCTATTCGAGACGGAAGGACTGATTCCATGGTTGGTTTCTGCAGTTTTTCCCAGTGATCAGGGACATTATTACGCTAGGTGATTTTAATGCTAATATGTAATATATTTTTTTAAAGCACTATTGTTTTATATAAAATAATACCTTTCATTATCGAGGATGATTTCATTATCGAGGTGGCAGTACCTATGCAGTTGTTGCTTAAAAAATGCTTATATTCCTAGAGGTAGGAGAAAAGGAACCTATCGTAATCAAAGGAGTAATTAATGATTTCTGCAGCGTTTATTCTCCTTGCATGTACAACCTTCCCTTAAACGTGCTTCAATTTGGAACTCAAAACACAGATTCTAAAAATTTTAAATTAATTTTCTCTCCTAAAAGACTCTTCAAACGATTCTTGTTTGAAAATTCTAAAATTTTTTCTCATCTTTTCAAAAGAGAAAGTCACTGTATGCTCACCTAAAAATTGGACACAATAGTATTCTTATATGCATTCAACTTCAGTGGACCGCAAAGCCTCGGAGATCCTCGTATGGTAAGTCATTAAAATTTTAAAAAGGTATAAGTGACAAAGGACTGGTTGTACCCGCTCATCATAGTTAATAAATATAAATATTTTTGCTTAATGATCTCACTTAAGGATTTCCAATTAAAGACGACACTCGAGGGATTTTGATTACTTTCATCCTCAGTTGTTGACTGATTGCTTTGACCCTGAGTTTATAAGGTATTTCTCCCGCCTTCTTCGCATTCCTTCGTGGTGTAGTGGTCAGCACGCTCCGCACGCATTCAGGAGATCGGTGCTTCGATTCCCAGGCATTGCTCGTGCTTCCGATCTGTCCTTTTTCTAAATACCATATCTCTACAGCGGCGCCCGAATTAAAAGGGGGTGAATGATGATTCTTCCCCACCAGGATTTGGCGATTGGGCCCTATAATCTTCAGCCGCCCTTTGAAAGGGAGAGTATATAAGGTATATTTCTCGCCTTCTTCTCATGCCTTCGTGGTGCACTAGTCAGCACGCTTGGCGCGTATTCGTGGAGTCCGTGGTTCGAATCCCGGTGAGAGCATTGCTCATTTTTCCTCTTTCCTGCTTTCACAAAATGCCTAATGTCTCTTAAGTTGGCAAGGTACAGCTTTTATGCCTTTGTGTCTTAAAAACGGCAGCGACGATGTAATATTATCCTATTCTCGGAATGATACAGGCTGTAACTTGCAGTCAAGACCTCCTACTCACAGCATCTGCTCTAACAACTGAATATTGCACATCTAGGTGCCATTTGCATATTATTTTTGTTTAAACACATGATCCAAGTAACTTGACACCGAATGATTTACTTTACGATAATCTCATCGGAGATGCTGGTTATAGTCTGACCCAGGAATATGATTTTCAAATGTTAAGAAATCTAATCATCGTATATGCCATAACCTTCCATTAATATGGTGAAATACTGATACTCTGGCCCTCAAGTTTAATCTGAAAATGGCCTTCTATCAAAAGACTTAATGTTTCATAATATGAAAGAAATCCCAACGATTAAGTAGTTTAAAACAAGTGTAATAATGAAGAAAGAATAACACGCCAAACAAGTATTAATTGGAAAGTCAAAAAACAAAAATTAGCGTTATATTTGCGAATTTTCCCAGGTCTAGTTTCGATGGTTTTACCAAACAATCAATCTCAGCTGCCAACGAGTAAATATATTTCCTCAGCCGCCCATTTGCGCTTTGGCAGCTGAGGATGATAGTTCGGTAAAACCATCGAAACTAGTCCTGTGAAAATTTGCAAATATAACGCTGATTTTTGTTGTTTGACTTTCCAATTAGTAAAGTTTAATAATGGTTAAAACTGTTTTACCACAGGAAATAAAATAGAATGCCACCTTTGCCTTCCCAAAAATATAATGTGCAACAGAACAACACTTTGAAATAATAAATGCTCAGCTGAAATGAATAATTTTGGTTTTTAAAAACTGCATAGTACTCTTTGGAATTTTATCCTGGGTTGTATTCCTAGCTTTTAAATGGGTTGGCTGCATCAGGTTTTCGTCATGTTTAACGAAAATACAGACGCTTAGAATATAATAGCTAAACTTGTCTCACAGTGTGCATTGCCACTATCAAATAATCTGTTTGTAGACATTTGGGCTCGGCGGTAAAATTACTGAACACTAGTTGTTCCGACCTTGGTTTGATTCTCTGCGACCGGGCTCGCTGTGCGGGGGTTTCCGTGATTTTCCTCACATGTAATGTGCGTGTATCGTAAAAGCGTCTCTCCCTTGGGCAGATAGTCCTAATACGCTCTGCCATAGCCAACTAAATTAAACCATTTTAACTCATATATTTCTCATAAATATATACAACGTTATGATAATGCTAAAAAATATATCAGTTTAACAAACATCTGATAATTACATGGAAAAATATTCATAATTCTTAAAGAAACAACGACGCCGCCTGTCGTATTAGTTTCATATAATGATGCGGATTTTAAGGTAATTTTTTTACCTTTTTTCATAGAAGTGTGATATATATGTTATAATATTTTTCTCTTTAAAACTGCTATTTTACAAACTATTCTTTTTTAATTTAGACAATGATCTTGAAGATGTGGAACTGTTCGTGACCAGATATAAACCCGAACGCTTGGATGCCCTATGTAAGACGACCAAGTTTACAAGAAAAGAAATTAGATTAATGTACCAAGGCTTCAAACAAGTAAATATGCTTTTATTATTTTCATATGGCACAACCTTATAATGCACTTAATTTTTAAAAATTAAAGTTTATGAGTAAAAAAAAAATATTTATTTACATTTAGAATTTTTAAAACTTCCGTTAAAAAACCAACTTTAGATTTCAAATTTGGAACTCTTTTTCTGTGACATTTTACACATGCTGTCCATAAGCTATATTGTCCGAGGTATATTGTCTCGTAAATCCATGAAAGGCTGGTGTCAAAAATAAGCTTTAGCTTAAGCTAAAATAGACGAAACAATGATTATAATTTTGAAACTGCGCATAGTTCTGTATTTGGAGAAAATTAGTCTGTGACTCCTAATCCTGCCATCCTAGAAGGTAACCTTGGTCTATTTGAATAAGTAAATTAGAGTATGAAGTTCAAATCTTTGAAGAAATATCGAACTGCTCTCGCATCTTATGGTTACTCCTTCAAGTACCAAGATGCGCTCAAGGCGCTTAGTCGAGACGCACTCAAGGAACTTAGTAAATGCGCAAAATATACTAATAAGAAAAGCGATAGCGCAATTTAAATATACTAGAATTGACCTCAGAATGAACTGGTCTGTGGGGGGTTTAGGTAACACTTAAGAAGAGTTTGAGTTAGCATATTTCTACCTCTATGGTTTGCAACCTAACAATAATAAGGGCATTCTTCATTGAAAGAATGCTACGTACTTGAAATCTGTTCTTCTTGTAGGTTCTCATTCATTTGTTTCAAAGTTCCTTATGCCTCTAAAGCTATCCATTAACCTACTAACTGAACTTAACTTTCATAATGAAACACGCTCTTAATAATTACGTTCTCGAACTTGATGTTTGTTTAAGCACTTAATATTTAAGCAGTCATGTGATAAACCTGTTTAATTTGGTCAAGAACATATGGTACCTGTTGAGATGATACTGATAATTTCAACTTAGCTAATTGGTAATTGTCTTCCCTCGCGAAGGGATCTAATTAATATCTGGAAGCTTTTTTAGAATTTTACGCCTTTTTTAACTTGGGCGTAGCACCACTCTCTTTTTTGGGGAGGTAGAGGGAGGTTAGAGGTATATAGGTTTCACTGCTAATTTTTTAAATTCAGGTTTGATTTTGAAATGCATTTTTTAATAAGAGGACATTTTATCACCAATTTTTATGCGAGCAGTTTACTTATTTTCTTTGAAAATAATGAATAAAATAACATTTTTTAAAAGTGTTCAGTTGTTGAATATTTTCACAGAGGATATTCCACAGAATTATTTTATAAACTGTCGCGTATTTCAATTTCTTGTCATTATTAGCATGGAATGCAAGTGACATTAAAAATAATATAAAATGATTCAACAGTTAAATAAAACGTTATTAATGAATAAAAATAAAAATATAAATAATGAATAAAAGTAAACATTAAAATGTTTTATCAGCCAACAAACTTCTAAATAAGTTTTTTAACATTCTAACTTATTTAATCATTTTTCTCAATCAGTAAATAATTAGTGAGAAAAAGGAAATAAAAAAGTATGTAACCAAGTTTCCAAATCAATCCATCTTTCAAAACGTTTACATTCTGCAATATACAATTATGAACTATATCTTTTAATATCTGGCCTGAAACAAGTGTCCTAAGTTAAGACAATGACAATTACTGCATAATATATGCTGTCTCGTAAAACCAAATTGATCAGTTTATTTTGTGTTAAATATATAACATGTGTCAACTTCCTTAGAGACAATTTAAAACGTGCAATGATACTACTACCTGAGCAGTATTTATTTAATTTAATCAATACTTAATCATATGTCCTTCAGGAATAGGTAGGGATTACTATAGTTTCTATGATAATTGTAATATCTATTTCAACTGTCGCAATAAACAGTTTTGCAGATAGGATAAAAGCAAATTTTACATTTACATTAGTACATTTTTTAGTAAAATATATGTGTTATTAAAATTTAAGTTAAGCAAGGGAATGAAAACATTATTGCCATTTATGCACAGGGAAATCTTTATCCACATAAATTTTCCGTAACGTAAATGACATTTTTAATAATTTACGAAGATACTTTTTCAGCTTCTGCACAACAATTACATTGCCTTCATAATGAAAACCGCTTATTCGCGTGTGTATAATCTTCCAAATATGGATACAAGCTTCCAGATAAATCCATATATTTTGAAATAATACTTTACTTGGTATTTCCTTTCAAATTGTCTGTCTCCTCCATTTATTGAAAAGATCACATTGTAGATCACTTACTTCTAGTTTGTTTAGCTGGTTAGAGTCGTGTTATTTTGAAATTTTGTACTTCATCGGATCATCAACAAAATATAAAAATACACTGGTTATCATAAATTAAGGAAAAATCATGAAAATCACGATTACTGAAAACGTTACATGTAGAATTTTATGAAACTAATCCACAATATATAACACATATACATATAACAAATAACATAAAAAGAAATTATCAGACAATTATGGTAGTATAGAAATTAGCACATGTATAAAATGAACAAATCGAAGGTGTCAGTTTGCTATAGGAAAAGTACTTCAGTATGGAATATGATAGCCTCTAGAAGCAATACAGCACATACAGCGATGTGTGATGCTTCCAATTATGCGCTTTATCAGTTGCATAGGAAGCGAGAGCCATTGCTCTTGCAAAGCAGTTGCAAGCGCGGCAAGGGTCTGAGGGGGCGATTTGAGAATAGCTAAATATCTCCGTAAAGCATCCCAAACGTGCACGATAGGATTCAAGTCCGGGGATCGAGCTGGCCACTCCATGCACATAATTGTTTCCTTTTGAAGGTAATCATCTACGATGCGAGCCCTGTGTGGTCTTGCGTTGTCGTCCTGTAACAGGAAAGCATCACCTATTGCCCCGGCATATGGGCGCACATAAGCTTCAAGAATGTCATCTCTATAAACATGAGCATTCACGGTTCCCCTTGGATAGACATGGAGGTCTGTGCGTTCACCCAAACAGATGCCACCCCAAACACAGACACTGCCTCTTCCGTATTTATCTCTTTCACAGATGTTTGACGGATGATAAAGGGTTTCATGTTCTCTCCATATCAAATAGCGCCTACTATCGCTTTCTAGACTAAACCTGGACAAGTGACAAGTGACGGTGGACGGGGGCACTGTCCCTTTACCATTGAGGTTAACCAGTACAGCACAACGTCCACCAGTGTCTAGAGTAGCCCGGATGAAGGGGCCGCACGAGAGCCAACCCCGAATGCCCAGACCCAATGCCTATGAGAACAATGAAGTACAATGTGTTAAACACAGCAAGTTAACAAAATCGAAATACAAGATAACTGATATAGTACTATTTTGAAGGAAGCTTACAGTCAGAATTAAATAACTGTAAGAGATGCGGGTTTAAGTGTTTAGGCATATTACTAGTAAAGAATTTACGAATATGATTAGACAATGAAAGAATTTAAAACTAAGATTAGCAGATTGTGAAATACAGGCTATATGGGCTGTACAGATCTTAACGACAGTGATGAGGATGAGGTGCATGGCACTTGATTACATGAAAGTTAGAATCATATACAATAAGACGAACAATAAAATTATATACATATGCACAATAATATACAATGAATAATGTAGCAGGTGTCATTATTTAAATATGCGTTACAAAAGATAACTATAATAGTTTTCAACCTGATAGACATAATTTGTGTACAACAATGATGATGCAAACACGTTCTCCTGTACAGTAGACTAATAAGCAGAGTTACAACCGTAACAAAGCCTCTTTTACAACAATTTTGTGGTCGAAACCGCATAGGTGCAGAAGGTATAGTAATTCTAAAACAGAGTGTAAAATAATAATAATAATAATAATAATAATAATAATAATAATAATGTAAGTGTTGATGTAATAAAACTAAAGACATATAAAACTATACACTAGTGTGCATACAAATTGTAATATTATGAACTAGTGCGGGTGCATAAGACTGAATGTTACATATTACGAAATGCTATATGATACAGGAAAAGAAAGGCAGAGTGTGCCGTAATACAGAAAAGTTCTGTGGAAGTTACATAGTACTGAATTATGTAAGAACTCAGCATTACCGTACATACAATGTCGACGTTCATTAAGTTGAAGCTGTGTATGCAAATGTGTCGATACTCATTAAATTAAAACTGTACAAACAAAAAATTATATAACTAAGTCATATACACAAGATACAAATTCGATATACGTACAAATTGTACATAATGCAGAAGTTGCATAATACGGAATGATATAAAACAGAAAATGACATAAGACAGAGTGTTTCATGATACGGAAATAGTATACAGAATAAATAGGATAACGTAATGCTGAAAGTGATCATCATATGGCATATTTGTGTTAATGAGCATTAAATAGAAAATAGTGCATCAGAAAATAAGAAAACTAATGCATACATATGTATACATATTAAGTATGAATGCAAATTATAATAAAAACTAATACCACTTCATATTACAGAATTCTGCTTAATATGGGATGAAATATAATACAGATAAAACGATGAGACAGAATGATACATAATACAAAAAAGTTCGGTGCGTATTAAACAATACAGAGTCAAGACGGTAATTAATAGGACGCATCATTGAGCGTACTTGTGTCAATCCTCATTAAATTGAAGACTATGCATACAGAAATAAAACACTAAAGCCATACAACAATTTAACATATAACAATTTAACATATTACGTAAACGTACAGTTGAAAATATTATATACTGTAAAACTAAGTAATATACATTATACATATTCAGAGTGCATTCAAGTTATAAATTATGTACAGATACAACTACGCAATATGAAGTGTTACTTAATACAGGATGTCATATTGTACTGAGTATGACATGGGACAGAGTGTACACTATACCGAAATAGTACGTTTTATATTGCAGAGTACAGAATCAAAAGGTTATCTCGTAAAGAGAATCTTAAAACATGCCATGAAAGTGAAGACTGTGCATACTGAAAATAATGATGTTAAAGATATAGAGCAATTGTACATTTCCGTATGCATACACCTTATAATATTTTATACCAATTCAAATACTTGCAAACTATAATACAGAATGAATGAATAGACATATGAACAGAAAAAAAATTATGTTGTGAAGATATACAATATGCGATATGGGACTGAATTATAAGAGCTGCAGACAATATATTTACATACGTTATTAGATAATGTTCAATTAATGTATAATGTTGACAGGTATATTGGTGTGCGCCCTATGCTGTCTGACATAAGTCTCTCCCCAAGGTGGATAATTTGTCCATTATTTTTACTATTAGTCGGTCACGGACAAGGT
>KK115966.1:82643-102807 GCA_000611955.2 Stegodyphus mimosarum | reverse complement strand
GTTAGGCCTTTTATATTGATACCAGCATGCTTTTGACTTGGATGCAAATGTAAACTGTTTATTTGTTTTTCGTAATCATCAGGCTGTATTAAATCGTCTTCAAAGGCTATTGATTTTCGTAGTTGTTTTACGGTTTGTCTTGAGGCCACTTCTTCTATCCTTATATGTAATGGGAGAATTCCCGCGAGTACATCCAATGCAGCCGAGGAGGTTGTACGGTAGGCTTTGGTTACATTTAGTGTGAACTGATGCTAAGAAACGGATTTTCCGACTCTGCATAGGGTAGGCCCAAATTGCAGCACCGTAAGAAGCTATTTTCTCGATGACTGTAAGGAAGATGGTTTTCTGAATGTGGGGATTTAATCCCCATTGGAAGCCTTGATATCGTCGCAGGTGTTGTGCAATTATGGAAGTACGTTGTTTTATATCCATGATGTGCGGGATCCAAGTTAATTTTGAATCAAATGTGATTCCCAGGTATTTTAGCTTATCAACAATTTTGATGCGTTGCCCGTTAATTGTAATAGTAGGTTGTCTTTGAAGTGAACCTCCTTTCTTAGGCACTAACAGGATATTGCACTTTTTTCCGCTATTTGTAATTTTTGTTCCGTACAGAGTTGGCTGAATTGATGACAGACTTCGTTTGATCTTAACTGCAATTCCGCTCTAGTTTTTCCACAGACTACAAAGGCTACATCATCTGCATAGGCAAATAACTTGGTGTGTGCGGGCCAATTAGCTGAAATAATTTGATTAAAAGTGACATTCCATAGATGTGGCCCAGCACACGAGCCTTGAGGGCAGCCACGTGTTTGTCTTCGTTCTAGGAAGCCGGTGTTATGCGAGACAATTAAGCTACGATCTGTAAGATAATGGCAAAGCGTAGAATAGATATTTGAAGGGCAGTTGGCTTGTCTTAGCGCATGTCGTATGGCAATCCACCACAATGAATCAAAGGCATTGCGCAGATCCAAGCTAATGAGCGCAGTATGGAGGCCATGTAGTCTATTTTCTTGGATTGGTTCTGTAACGTCATGTAAAGCGTGAAGAGTAGAAGTGCCAGTCCTAAAACCGTATTGTTTTTCATTTAGGAATCCTGATTGAAAAAGGTGATGCCTAAGTCGATTCATAAGAAGTTTTTCATATATTTTCCCAAGAGCTGCTAGAAGAGAGATTGGCCTATATGAGGTGGGGTCTTTGGGATCACGGTTCTTTTTTAGAAAGAAAATAACTTGGCCCACCTTAAACGCTTTTGGAAATGTATGTGTAGCAAATAATTTATTTAAGTATTTAACGAAAAATGGCATATATGATTCTATGAAAACTTTAGTAATTGCATAATCAACGCCATCTGGGCCAGGGGCTTTCTATTTAGGTAACCATCTAAGCAACCCCTTTAGCTCATACTGAGTGAAAGGCTGATCGGCTGGTGTGTTGATAGCATCTTGAATATTGTTTCTGAGAGCGGCTTGTGAAGGTGTATCAGAGACTACATCGTCCTGAGTAAATACTGCGTCAGGGACTTTTCCCAACGTGTCTGCGGTTATTTTATCTAAGTGATTTGTTGGAGGAGCAAGATAAAAATGAGAAGGCTTAAAGAGCTTACTTGTGGCAATCTTATGATGGATACCAAAGATATTGGTGGTATTGGTACAGAAATTCTTCCATGCTGTTATTTTTGCCTGCAGGATTTGGCGTTTGCCTCTAAACGCATACAGGCGATTAACTGGTAGACCGGTGAATTAAGGGCACAACAGAGAAAATGTCGTGCTTTGAGAAGACGATTGAAACAAGAACGTAGATTGCAACAAGAATCTATTACTCTCATTATTTTTCAAAGAGAAAGACTAAACCTGGACTCATCAGTACAGAGAACAACCCTCAATTGATCAAGCGTCCAGTGAACATGTTTTCGTGCCCACTGCAAACGGTCCCTCCTATGGCGTGACGTGAGCGGCATGCAAATGGCTGGTTGCCTCGCTTACAGACCTCCTTCGTGAAGCCTTCTATGCACAGTTGACGTTGATACCAACCTTTCGGTGGCTGCAGCAAGGGAAGATTTAAGAAGAGACTGAGTAGCGGTTCCATTCCTGAGTACACAAAATGTCAAACATCGGTCATCGGTGCTCGTCGTAGCAGTTGGCCGTCCATGGCTGAACCTCCTAGATGCCGAATCTGTTGGTTTGAAATTGCTTCCGAAGTCTATGAACCACAGAAGGACTCACATTTTCTGTCCACTTCTGTTTGACTTTGCCCTGCCTCTAGTCTCCCAATGCTCTCTATCGTAGTTCTGCTGGCAAATAACGCCTGGAGGTCATTGTTACGAAGTGGCTATCTCAGATTTCTGATGTCACTTTTACAGTGAAATATGTAGGATTGCTCTCAAACATGGACTTTTATGCTCCTCGCAGATGACGTATTAGGAGAGCAGGGCCACTAATGTACGTATTGCAAATTTACTTAGCTACTCTTACTGGGCAACATATCAAATTTTACACGGTTTGGCTTATTTTTGAGGGAGTTATCGCTATTCTTTTAATTTTTCCTTAATTTTTGATAGCCGGTGTATATATTTGCCCGGAAACCTATAATATATAACGCCAAAGATAATAATAATAGTAAAATTTGCAAATCTTACTACAAGCTGTGGAAAATGATCTCACATTTTGCCAGTCTGCAGCGTACGATTTATCCAATTAGGAACCTACGGCATTATTAAGCGTATATAAAGAAGAAAAGAATCCATTATAATGATAAATCTTATATTGCTTAACTGTGAATTATGAATCACGTAAATCAGAAGAATAACAGATTTCATTAATTAAAGATACTATTAAAATATGACAAAGATATAAAATGCAGAAAAGTAAATTTATTGTCTTTAAATAGCTCTGTTAATTAAGTAACGTATTGTTTTAATTTGAAAGGTAAATTGAGAAATTTGTAGCGCAAAAATTGGCAGCACCAGCAAGTTATCGACTCACATGGAAAATAAATGAAAGACCCTTTCACACTGATAACAATCGCCTCATGGAGTGGCAGAACTTGTCAGTCTGGTTTAATGATAAATTCCCTGCCAGTGGTAACGTAACGTTGCGGTGATCCAGAATTGGAGAGGTGGAACTAAAAGCGTTTTGATAGTCAAGTCACAGAATTGTAGATCTAGAAATCTGAATGACCAATTATAACTGAAAAAGAGGCTTATTGTTCCATTTTTTGATAAACTTGAGAGAAAGAAGAAAGCGGTGTTGTATGCTGTTCATTCTGCACAAACTCCAGTGCGTATCTTTCTTTCAAGCGAGTAATCAATTTCTCCAACTAATCAGCATAGTTCTAACTTGTGATAAAAGTAGATCAAGAATAGTAATGTATTCAGACTTCCAAAATACAAAGCTTCGTAACGGGGGTAAATTATAATTAAACTTTTGGGCTATAAAATTTAAAAACAAACGATAATTTCATACACTTCTGTAATAGCTGAGTTATTTTATGCTGTAAATTTACTGAAATGCATATTTATAAATGTTTACTGACTTCTGAATTATCCTGTATTTAATTTCAGAAGCATTCATTGTGAACTTGGTAATCATTTAAGTTTTTTACATTTCTAAAAATAAGATGTAAATTTTGTTTTCTCTTTTGCGCGCTTTTATTTAATCATTGTTAATAATAAATGGAAGTTTCATTAAAGCTTTTTAAAACAAAATCTTTAATGGTTAATTTCCATTTTAGTCGTAATTGAAAGACAAACTGTGGAATTGATACCATTATACAAGCAGACAGAATTTATGAGCGTATATTACAGTTTCCTAACGACTCTTGTAGGGTGTTAGATGGCATGCTTAAACACTTGAGCCTTAAACAACAACAAACATTTTAACTTTTGTGCGTGTTTAGTAATCACATCACGCACACTACAACGGCGTAAAATGAACAAGCTGAAAGTAAGTAAAAGTTTCTTGTAGAATATAATTATTGATTCAAAGCAATAAGAAATTTACCACTATATATAAGTGCCTGCAGTTTAATGAAACGAAATCACACAAAAGGGATTTGTATAATATAGATTTAGTCCTGTTGAACTTGCCTCGACCGACTGCATTTTCAGATTGTTTTCACAGGAGCTGAAATTTGATACTTAGGCGTAGCAGGGCCTTCCTGCTGTCCTGCTACGCGAATGTTTTTAAGTCATTTGCGCCTGCCTTTAAGGCTAGAACTTGTTCTCGCTGATATTGAAGACGTATTGTAATTTTTGCATACCATTCACTACATACGTAGTCTTGAAAGGCCAATCTTCGCGTTACTACTCTCTGTAAAGTACCTAAGTTTAGAGTTCTTATTTAGTTTACTTCTTATTTTCTACGTTTTAGACCATAAGTGCTAGTCTCTGTATCCTGAAGTGCGGGAACGGCTATACGCTGTGAGAAATAAAGAGTAAATTTAACACTTCTTATCTTCGTTGTATCTTCTACACACGCACCAACATAGTTTTGAGTAAGCTCCTTGTTCCTACTCAGGACTTGAGTTACGTTTGCAAAGGCAATTAGAAGGAATAGTTGTCCTGACAAAGTAACGTATTATTATTTTAGTAAATTTGAACTTTCCGTTTATTTATATATCTCCTTTGATATAAGTGTTATAATGTAATTATGGTAACATTGTACTGCATTTGAATTCTTCAGAAATGACCAAAATATAATTAAATGTCGTTTCATATTTGTGAAATGGAGTGTAATAGCAATCAAGGGAAAATCTTTGCCTTTAGTTTGCTAAGGTTAAACCAAATTTATCTTTTAGCTAAAATAATTATATATATGCTAAATGTAAATAATTATATATTTGCTAAATGTAAATAATTATATATGTGCTAAATGTAAATAATTATATATATGCTAAATGTAAATAATTATATATCCGACATCATATGTAAAAATTAAATGGGAAATTCTGTCACCACTAATGCGATCGTGTATGGCTGTATATGTTATGTTTGTGATTTAACTTGAAAAAAAATTGAATTGTAACTAAATAGAATGTACACTTATCGAATAGACTATCGAATGTAGAAAATTCGGCAGTTACCAAGTTTGATTTAGGTTGCAAGTCAATAATGAGGAAAAAGCATAAGCAGGAACGAAAGAGACTAATCATTAAAAATATAAAGAAAAACTACATTAAATCTATGTTCTAGTAATTAAGACGTTTATATGCATTGAATGTAATTAATGAAAAAATGCATAAGCGACAAAGAAAGCGAACGTTCATTAAAAGTATAAATGAGAGCTAATTTGTATTTATTGTCTATCGGATATTCACATGTTGTCTATGGGACATACTTATTATCTACGGGTCCATATTAATGAAAAAAATTAAATAATTAGATGTGTCACTGAAAGTATAAAGGAAAGCCAAATTATATCTATGGCCTGGTGAATAAGATATTCGAATATACTAGGCAACGTTAATGAGAAACCTATAAGCAACAAAACTGACAATTTATTAAAAGTATAATAGAAACATACATTATATCTGTAGTCCTATGTATGTTAAAGGCTGTCTCCGTCCCAGCCACCGTCATCCTCTTTTAAATTACTGTTGTCATTTTCTTTCCTGTCTCTGTACCCATTCCCGTCCCCCCGACAACAGAATAACACGAAAAAAATAGCGTTGTCCCGAGTTTTCTATAGAAAAATGATTATTAAAAAATAACACAATGCTGATAAGTGCTCGTTCTTATTTATCTGAACGGGGAAAGAGAGAGAGGAAGAACATTAACAACATAATAAGATGAATTAGAAGCAGCTAAGGCTGATTCTATTTTAATTATTTTAAATGAGCATATTGAATGATCCTGGATGATTTTTAACGGTATGACAGTCTCGGTCCTCGTCACTCTCCTTATCCCAAGAGGAAAGTCCTCGTCACTCTCCTTGCCCAAGAGGAAACTAGAGACAAAAATTCTCTTTGCATGTCATTTGATTTATCGTAAAAGAAGAAAAGGAAACAAAATCTCGAATATTGTTATAATGTTTCCCTGTTTAATCCTCGATTACTATGTATGTGCTCTATAATAAAGACATTGTTATAAATCATACAATATCGTAGATCAAAACCCATTGCTAGCACGGTAACGAGAGGCTGTTTAGCCTAGATTAAGCCTAATGACGTAGTACAGTTATTTAACCTACAGTAATCCTAATGGTGCAGTACAGCTATTTTATCCTTGAATAATCCTAAATGGACAAACAGTAATCTTGGTTTCTCATTACCAGGGAGTTCAAATCCACCGTGCAAGCAAGATTTGCTAAATTCGGAGAAAATTAAGAGCAGAAATCGTGTCATTTCCTTCGACTTCCTTCTTAATAGAAGACGAGTCTATATGAAGGCAAATAAATTCTCATCGTAATGCAAGTCTAAGAATTGAGAATGTTTAACGTTATCTACAGACGCGCCTTTCAGCATTTAGCCTAAAGATATTTACTAAACAATTTCTGACATACTGCAAAGTTAATAATTTAACTCTCTACTGATATTTTTATGATAAAGGAAATTGCATTTCCATTTAAGGTTAAAGCTGAAAACGTTCACGTGCACCAAATAAATTTTTGCAATGCGAGTGCTTGAATTGCTCAAACCGTTCATATAAGCATTCCTACCAACCATTCAGTATTTCGAATTACTTTAAACATCGGTTACTGTAATAAACAGCACTCGTTCTTCCACAAGTAACTGTATAGCATATTGTTTCTTAAACGATAAGCTCATATTCTTCAACGAATAGTTGCACATTTATTAAGCTTTTCAGAGCTAAGCAGCTACTTGCTATGTGAAGTCCAATTACCACAAAGCCCGTGCAATGTTGTATTTAAGTAACGGTAGCACACTCGGCGCGTATTCGAGCCCAGGTTCGAGCCTCGGAAAGGGCATTGCTCATTCTTCGCATCCCCTGCTTCAAAGTAAGCTAATGACTCTACAATGGCATCCAAATTAAAAAGATGGTGGATGATGAATCTTTACCACCAGAATTTGTCGCTTGGGTCCCGTAATCTACAGTCGCCCTTTAAAAGAGGGAGTATATAAGGTATTTTCTCCCTCCTGTCTGCATGCCTTCGTAGTGTAAGGGAATCACACTTGGCGTATATTTGAGAGGTCCAGAGTTCGAGTAGCGGGGAGGGCATTGCTCATTTTTCACCTTCCCTGCTTTAAAATAATTTAATGATTTTACAAAATAATTTAAAAACTTGCTGCAAATATTGCAGCAAAGTGTTTATTTCATCGCAAATTCACATCATCATCTACAGGACTGCACTACTGCTAACTAAACAAAGAACAAATACCTGAAAATAACAATTATCAAAAAATCATTTGGGTTGCTTTCGGTTGAACATAAGAGAGAGCTCAAATGCTTAACATGTCCGCTTTTCCTAAGTTTAATAATATTTTAGTTGCTAACAGATATGTAACGAAATGTTTTAACGAACGCGTAATAAAGACACACATCCAGGTAAAATGGTTCCAAAAATATCTCTGTATTATTGTAGTAACGTATAATATGTTTACGTACTCAAACATGTATGTATAGTTTCGACATCATTTTGGCTGTGCAAAATTCTACATCTGAAGAAAGAGAATTTAAGTTCATAAAAAAGCCCTTAAATTCATAAAAATTTAAGCAAGAGTAAAAACCTCTTCTTATTTTTTCTAAAAATCAAACTTACATATGCATTCAAATATCGAACACATGTGTTAATATCGCACATGTGGATTTGGAATAATATTTACAGATTACTATTCAATTACAGATCACAAAACCATACTTCTCTGTCTACCTTATTAAGTAACTGCTTGAAAAGCTCCAGCTTGGAAAAATATAACTAGGATTATTAAACCATATAATAAAAGCTGCAAACATTAAGGCAAAAACATGACATATTATTGTGTCTGTTGTGTCCTGTTATTGTGTCTGTTGTGCTGGAGAAAGCACTGTCAACCTAGAAAAGAAAGTTCTTTAGCTACTTTTATTTCTATGTAATCTATACGACTTGCATCGCAGCATTATATTTAAGCGACGTGAAGATTATTCGCAGAAAATAATTTAAAATTTACTTCAGAATATTTGCTGAGAATCGTGAAATTTCAAACTGAGTTACATGCTTTCAAGCAAATGCAATGTAATTTTAGTTTCCAATAGTTCAAAGGAAAAATTTTCCTTCGATGTTCAAAGTAAATTCCTGACTTTCGACACATCAAAGGGAAATTCTTAATGCAGATGATTCTAAATAAATAAAAATTCGTCTTTAGAATTTTCTCAGTCCCCCCAAATATTTGCAAAGAATTTCGAATTTTAAGTAGTAGTGAAACCCAAACAAATAATAATGTAAATTTAGCTTAATCATCAGATTAGGTTATTGGAATTGAGAATATTGAAGTGGCTGAAGTATTTGAAACTGTCAAAGAAATTATTTTACTGTATGTGTGTATGATATTCCTTCGAAAGCGTATAAAAATTTTTTCTATAAATGAAGGGAAATTTGAATCTAATTACTCCAACATGTGGTAAAAATGCAATATTTGGAGTTAGTTATACATATAGATATTTGAAAAGGAGAAAACATTCTTCAAATGCATGAAATATTTATTTAATTTTAAGAAAGTAGCAAACAAGAATTAGGCTTTGTAAAATATAAGATTAATTATTTCGACTGATGAAATACAAATTACACAAGATCTTCTGAGCAAACCTCTCGTATACTATTCAATAATAATAAGCTTTATTAAAAGCTGACATTCTGTGGAAATGGTGTGCTATCTTACTAGTCAAGTTCTATTTAGTGTTAATGACGTGGCTAAGCTGAAGTTTATAGTTTTGTTAGTTATCATGCAAGTAGAAGAAATTAGACAAACGTAAAAAAAATGAAAAGTATTTATTACGCGTTTTTGTTCAGAACCTTGCTTCGGAACATTTGCCGAAAATTCCAAAATTTCAAATTCAGTTAGATGCTTTCGAGCAACGTAATAAAATTTCAGTTTCTAGTAATCAAAGGATAATATTTCCTTCGATGTTCGAAGTAAAATTCTGTCTTTCGATTTTTTCAAATGCAATTTTTAATCTAGATGAGATTTAAATAAATGGAATTTTATAATATCTTTTTGTATCTCCATAATATGAACGAAAGCTGCCTTTTGCCTCTTAAATGTTCTGGGTAATTGATTTTGCATATGGGTTTTCTTCCAAATAGGATGTTACATTATTTCATAGAGCTTCATTGAATACACCATCATTATAACGAGAAAATGTATAGAAAACAAATCATGAAGACTAGTTTGTCTTTTGTCTAGATCACAAACGGGAAACATCGATCAGTTTTTCCAAAGATTAAAAACAAGTGGATATCCATCACTTCTAACAGGATCTTACAAAGGAAGCTATGACAACAAAAGCGAGCATTTTTATAACTTCAGTGCGTTAGATGAGACTGAATTGGACGTCAAGCAAATAATTGGACAGCATAATCGAGAGAAGATTAAGTTCACTGTTTTCGATATGTGGTCATTCAGAAATCTGAGAGATAATTAATTGCATCGACTTTTTTGTTATATGATCCATTTATTGTCAAGTTGCCAAAGATTTTTCCATTCAGTGAGTATAAAATAAAGAATCTAATTTGCAGATACGAAGGCAGAATAAACGTAATGGAAACTCACAGAATTACTTGTAAATAACATTACTATAATTTTCTGGCGACCAGTCTGTTAATGCGTATTTTACCGTATAAATGTTGGCGAATTTGAGGTGAGAAGGCAGAGGATCAAATATTTACTTTCAGCAGAAAGCAAAATATCGTGCATCGTAGGTTAGTAAGATTCAGTTTCATTGCAGGTCACTTGGTTTTTCAGAATTACTTCAGAGTGGTTTCAGAATTTCAGTAATATCCGTAGAGTAGCTTGAAATGTTTTTAGTAAATAGTGACAGAATTTATTTTGGCATCCGATACCAAAGAGACGTTATCTCTGATAACTAAACCAAAACTTTCGTGAAAATGTTTATTACTCCCAATTTGATGTCATATGGTGGAAGTAGTTACATTTATGTCCAATATGTAAGAATGTGATATGCGTGGAAGTTCTTTAATATTTGACTATTTCCTGGAAATCTATAATTTAGTACATAATAGAGATTTTAGTTCAGATTTTTCACTGGTAGGAACTTTTAAACATTTCTTAAGTGTTATATCTTTGAATATGATGGAACCACATATAAAGAACAATTTTTTATATTTAATTAATAATTAATATTAATTTTAAGTTAATATGTTTATTTGCTTAAGTGTAATATATGTATATGTAATAAAAAAAGGTAAATTTAAATTCATACTTCAGCGAAAGAGCAAAATAGAATAAAAAGCGAACAATGAAGGTGACACCACTACTACATCATATTTATTAATCCCAATTTGATGTCATAAGGTGGAAGTAGGTGCATAAAACTGAGAAAAGTGACATACAAGAGTAAAACTCTTTTACAAAAATACTAATAATCAAATTACAGTACAAATTATAAAGATGTTAATTTTACTTTTCTTGTGTAATCGGCATCAAATATTGGTGCCCCGAGAAATGAAAAAAGCGAGTTTCTGAGCTAACTAATGAATAATTTAGTTAAGCCAAAAATCTTTTAATTAAGAAATTCGAAAATTGTATATTAAATTGCACATTAATTGCGCAGTTCCCGACAGGCTATGAGTGTGAAAAAGAAACCCCTTGGCTAAAGATTTTAGTGCTAAATATATATTTGCAAATTAGTGCAGTATTCAGAAAAAAAAAAACAGAAGTAATGTCATAGGAAATAGACGCGTAATTATGTAAAAATAGCAATACATCATCCATGCATCATATGTAGATGTCAAGCATAAATAAAGCACTTACATACTTTACATTTGGAGTTAACAAATGTGTCGCTAGCTCTGGAAACGGCAGCTCTGGTAAAGATAAATGTTTCAACTATTTTATAATGTATTCCTTTGCTAAAAATTAAGAGCGAATTGCTTTCAAACCTTATTGCGTGTTTTGTCTTTTCAAGGACAATTACATTATTATTCAGTACTTCAAGAGCAATTCCTAACTCTGTTCTTAACTATAACTTTCAACAAAGCTTTTCATTTCTCTTTCGGCTGAGAAAACTTTTTCTCTAGATAATTAAGATTTGCTCCTTAGCGAGTTCACTGTTAACTGCATGCTTATTTTGGCGTCATTAGAAGACGCTGAAAGACATTGTGTCAAGTGAAGGATCCCCTCTATTGTTCTTTAACTCGCATTAATCTGAATAATTCTCATTCGAATATGCTAGCAGCACCAGGATAACAATATTACATCAGAAGGTCTGTAGCTCTTTCTATCTAAGATTTTTCTTTATCCAGCATTAAAGCTTAAAATTAAATCCGTCAAATCTTTTATCTTTTTAATTCCTAGTCTCTCCCGTTTAGGCCCAGCAGTTTTGCAGCTGATACCGCGATACTCTGATGAGTCATACAGGCTTTAATGTAAATGCCGACCAGTTTTCTCTCAGAATTTTCTTCGTGAGGCCATTTTTTTCCTCAAGCTTGTGGACTCCCACAGGCTTTGCTTCTTGGTAATTAAATATTCCAAATATCCTCTTCTGTTAGGAAAGTCTACGTACATAAAACTGTTTTAATTTTTGTTCTAAGAAACAATGGAACGTTGACAGTTAATTTAAACTGACATAAAATGTGTTCTCTAAATTACAAGTTTCATGTAAAAAACTAATAAACGTCTTGATAAATTTAAAATTAAAGATGCAGTCTAAAACGCGTTACTCTAGTTATTGAATTTTTACTAGACACTACTGTGTAATTTACCTGGAATACGGAGATCTGTGAAAGAGAAAATGAAATGAAAGAAATTTTAGCTTAATGAAAATAATTTGGCTTACGACTTACAGTATTTTAACTTTAAATATGTTTTTATGCATTATTGTGATGTTAGATTCATCTTTAATAATTTTAGTTACAGTAAATTAACTTCAATGGCACAGCTGTCCCCAGTTTAATTTTCAGTATCCTATAAATGTTCTTGCTTTACGATTTTTAATTAAAATGCTTTTAATTCCTCCTCTAAAGTTCTATAAAAATAGAATTTCCTGATTGAATAATCGTCATCTAAAAGCAGCATATGTAGTATCTAAAATCAATGTATGTAATAAATTATTCTTGTTTACTGTACACGGTTCTTCTTACAAGAAAGGAAATTTACTTAATCTTCTCAAAATTTATCCAGTTCCTAATTATTAAATTTACTTAATTTTCTTCAATTTCGTACAACAATCTCGCATTATTTTAAATTTCAGTTGTCAAATACATATTTTTCTATGAATTGCATTTAATACATTATCATTAGCTGAACTTTATGCTTCTAATTAAAAGATTTCTGTAATATATTGATGTTCTTATGTGGCAGTTTTTTATGACTTTTATAAAATATGGATGTGCTCATTACACATTGTGTTTATTCTTTAAAAATAACTAATTACTCTGAAACGTGAACGTGACAATTTAATGAACGTTTCATTCGCTCATAAGTATTTTACATACAACAGATTCTTAGGCTTAACGATGTTATCCTATTCCGACAAACAGAACTACATTTTCACATACCTCTCTTCTTTAAAAGATGCATTAGCAATAATAATAAGTGATTTCTATTAAAATAACTCGCCTAAAATTTTATTAAGAAAATACGCAGTGGCATGGAATATAATTTAGTAATTTAATTACAGTAGAAGCAGAGAAATTTTGATGGTTGAATTAGATGAGATCTTGAATAAACGAATTTAACAATCCACGTTTTGCTAGTTAATAGCTACCTGACAATAAAATAATCATATTTAATTAACATATTGTAGTTATAAGAGTTGAATTAATTATCAATGCTTTAAAACAAACTGCTATTCTGTCTTACAAAATTAATCCCATAATCTTGAAACATCTCTCCTGAGTTCAAGCTGGTTCACTTATAACTTATTTGAGTTAGTACATGGATTCGACTAGAGAATTCTCGCCACTAGAATTTCAAAGCAAACAGACAAAGAAATATGTTCACATTAGTTCATTCTTTCTGACACTTGTGAGAGTTAAATTAAAATTGTATAGCACAAATACTAGTCAGATGGATTTCGCTGAAACACAAGATTTTTTCAAAATTGTTATAAAATCGAAATATTTAACCTGTTTCTAACAGAAAATACAGACTTCGTTTAAGCCAACAACAGAGATTCAAACTTTTAACTTACCAACCGAAATCAGTCCTTGTGCTATAATATTTACATTACCCTGTAGAGTCATTAGGATTATTTTGTAAACAGGAAGACGTGAAAAACAAGCAATACCCTCGCCTGGACTCGCTCTGTATTATGCGTACCATTTTGAAATAAAGATCACTTATTGTTCGTTGCTATCTCTTTCTGTTTGCCGAATTTCATCACTTTCTGGCCACTCCTTGGTGTTGCATTTTCAATGTCGAGTAGTGTAGTTTGAGACCAGCGCTGTAGTTGCGAAGAGAAAGCAGCTTCCACGAAAATGTAATGTCTGCGGAAAAGCCAAAGCACTCACATACATCTATGCGCAAACTATAGTAAAACTATATAGTAAAACTGCTTACCACTAAATCCTACATAAATTCTGGAATGAGCGAACTTCGTGTCGAAATGAGGTCTTACATTATCACACAGTTTTGGTCTCACCGGGATTCTAATTCCAGGGCCTTCCGATATTTGCCCGACTTCCTTCAAATGCACCTCAAGAAGAGGTGGAATTCCTTACAAATTTTGCACATTAAGTCTATCTAAGCCTAACATTAGTCACATATAGGTTTTAAACATAGTCTACTCTGTCTTTAACAATCCTTTACGTAGTTAAGCTTGCTGTGCAACAATTCATTAGTTATAAAATTAAAGGAAAGGACTCTGAATAGAAAAGCAGTTTTTCTGTTAAAATCTTGCTTCTTTTATTGTATGCAAGTAATAAATTGATTTCTAATTTTACATGTTATGACAGTTCCTGTTTTTATAAACAACAAAACATGACACAAATTTTCTTCTCCAAGCTAATCTTTTCTTATGAATCTCGCGTTCTTAAATATATAAAACAAGCTGAATATTTTCCCCCTTTCTATGGAAGTACTAATGTTGTTTTGCCTTTAGCCTACTTTGAACAATTTTTTATAAGTGCCGTAAGTTGAATAGGATTTTAAATATACGTCATCTTTATTATTTTCTGTGATTTTAAAACCAATTGAATGAAACAGATGATTATTTGATTTGCTTTCAGGACAAACATTCCCCAGTTAAGTGATCGACGAATGGCTCGTCTATTTGGAAGAGAACCAGGTTAATGTGAAATTTCAAACTAGGCAAAAAGCAACCCTGTATTGATCCAGATTTCATTTAAACATCTAAGCCAATATAAGTTTGCTTTTTGCCTAATTTTGAATAAAAGGTAATTAGACACAAAGCACCCTCAGATTAGCACTGATGTTCAATTCAATTTCCACGCCAATCTAAGCTTGCTTTTTGTCTAGTTTCAATAAAAATTTAACTCATAAGTTTGTCTATATTTTCGTTTCACTGCAATTCATGTTTCTTATTGCTGAAAATATAATTTCTATTTTGATATAAATTTCCTTAGATTATCGAATTAAGAATGTTTTGTTTCCAGATTTTATAAACAAAGTGATTTTAAATTAAAAAGTAAACATTCTGCTTCAGAACACATTCTATATTTAATGATTTATGAGTGAATTTTTGATATTTATTTTCTTTTCAGGAGTGTCCCACAGGAGTAGTGACAGAAGAAAATTTTAAAGATATTTTTGCCCAATTTTTTCCCCAAGGAGGTATGTCAAATTAAGAGCGTCTCGTGATGCTTGATTATCTCAAGCTAGTAAATGCAAAAGCATTTGAAATTAATTTTCAGTGTTGATTTGTTTTATAAATTATATATACTGTTACGAAATTTGTATTTAGATAGCTAATTTTAGTAGAATTATAATAAAATTGTTTTTCCCCCGTGCAATGCAGCTCGAGACAAATTTTAAAAGAAAGCTCTGCCGGAAAAGTAAAAATACAGGAGCACGTGCATTTAGCATTAAATAAATGGGTATCTCAGTAATTTGTATTGAAATTGAATAAATGTAATTGACCACTGTTAGTTGTAATCGTAATTTGATCCTCTTACTGCTTTCCAGGAATCTCGAGAAGCAGAAAGTATTGGAAATTTCTCGCGCCGGTTAAAAACTATAAAAGGCCGGAAAGAGAGAGTTTCAGTTAGTTACTTAGTTATTGCGAGTTAGTTATTGCGAGCTGTAGTTCCGCGTCAACTGAGATAAATCGGATTAGCTTTCTCTTTAAATGCGCTGTGCATTGCGTTATATTGAGCGTTTTTAGTAGTTTGAAGTATAACTACTGATTATTACTGCGTGATAATGTAAAAGCTTCTACGAATATCTCTGAGGAAAATTCCAGAGTTTTGATATACAGTAAACTCTCGCTACAATGATACCCGATACAACAATAACTCCCTCTACTACAATAATGTTTTGTGGTCCCGGTGATTTTGCATATAAACTAATGTTAATCTCCCCTCAATATTGCTATATTCTCTAGAACAATAAACCTCTGTAAAACGATTTCTTCAATCTAAATTTCAGTATTATTTTCTCCCTTTATAATAATATTTTGATTTTCAAATGCTTTTTTTTTGTTTTCTTTTGTTATTTTTTCCGTCTATTAAGACTCATTGTGGATATTCAACTTATCCCTGAATAAATAGCTATTGTTCAGATTTCAAAACAGATGAAGACCACCCTTTTGGGAATTGGAGTGGGTGAGGGGGGTGAAGTGTAAATGTATGCCTAATCTCATTTCCCAGTAAGCTTTGGAATTCTGATAAGGTTTAAGGACATCTAGACCTGTCTGGTCACCTTGTCACAGAACAAGTGCCCTTTGTTAGAGGAACAGGGGAAGATGGAGGCGGGGTGTTGTTAAGTGACGTACTGAAAAGTGAGTTCAAAGGTTGTTTTGTAGTCTTTAACGATTTTGAGTTCTACGCGAAACATTTGGTTTAAACTTTTGTTTCTTTCACGCGATATTGTTCCCTAAGATGGCAGGGCGAAAGCAACTATCTTTTCGAGATAAACTGAACGTTATCAATGATATTGATGAGGGAATGAAGCAGATTTGTGCGGCTAAGAAACATGGATTATCGCAATCTACAGTTGCAACGTTCCTAAAGAAGAGAAAGCAAATCGAAGATGCTGTAACTTCAAATGAAATTAACCCAGAGCGAAAACGACTGAAAGTTGCGACAAATGAAAACATTGATGCTGCTGTTTTAAAATGGTTTCAAGAGATGAGAGCAACAAATGTCCCAATTAATGGACCTTTATTATGTGCAAAAGCACGGAAATTTGCAGCAATGTTAGGCAACGAAACTTTCAAAGCTAGCAACGGTTGGTTAATGCGTTTTCGAGATCGTCATGGAAAGTTATTCCATGACGATTTCACGGAGAGAAAAAGTCAGCCCCGATAAACGACGCAAATGAATGGCGGCAAAACAAGATGAAAGAAATCTTAGAAATTATGCTCCAGAAGACATTTATAATGCAGATGAAGCTGGGCTGTTTTTACAACTCCTACCCGATCGAACATTGGCATTCAAGGGTGAAAAGTGTTATGGAGGGAAGAAATCAAAGCAGAGACTGACTGTTCTTCTGTGTACAAATAGCACAGGAACGCATAGAATACAACCTCTCGTCATTGGTAAATCATTGAAGCCAAGGTGCTTTAAGAACGTGAAAAGTCTTCCCGTGGAGTATAAAGCAAATAAGAAGGCTTGGATGACGTCTAAATTTTTTTCCGAGTGGTTACAGAAGTTAGACAATGAAATGAAGAAGAGAAAGGAAAAAATCGTTTTGTTGATAGATAACTGCGGTGCTCACACGTCATTTCCAAAGATACAAAATATCGAAATCGCTTTTTTCCCTGCCAATTGCACTTCAATTTTACAGCCTCTTGATATGGGCATAATTAAGTGCTTCAAAGGATATTATAGAAAACGGTTGGTGAACTCCATATTTGTAAACTTTGAAAATAAAGTAGAAGACCCTTTCAAAGCTGTAAATGTCAAGGAAGCGTGTGACAATATTGCTGGAAGTGGTGGGAAGTTGGTGGGAAGTAACAGAAAAAACCATTCGGAATTGCTGGAAAAAGGCCGGTCTTTGTGTTATGGAAGAGAAGAAATCTGATAATGATGAAAATTCCATAGACAATGATCTCTCAGATGATCAAGAATGTGTTTTGCACATCAAAAAATCCGTATCCCAACTTGAGGAAACAAGCGGTAAAAAGTTTGGAATTAGTATAGAAGACTATTTAACAGCAGATGATGATCTTATGGTTTTCGCAGGAGTTACTGATGAAGATATTCTCTCTGAAATTACTGATGAGATAGGAAACAATGACGAAGATGATGATGATGATAATACAGGTCCATCGCAGTCCTTATTGTCATCCCAGGAAGCTCTTCAATCTGTGATTCCTCAATTATCTACGGACATTTTTTTCAAGCCTTCCGTCGACAAATGAAGAACATTTTCGTGCGCTAGACTCAATGCATACAGTATTGGTGAACTTAACAGTTAAAAAATGAATAAACAAACAAAAATATTGGATTATTTTCAATAAAAAGTGTTTTCAGGTATGTGAATATTTCTGTGCTTATTTTCTGAATTTATCTTATTTATTTACTTTTTTAGTATTTAAACCACTATTATTAGTATTTTACAAATCAATTTCTTCTAAATATAGACTTGAAAGTAGTATGTTATGCACTTTAAACTAATAATAATAAAAAAAACTCTTATTAAATGCTCAAAATATGTGGGCCCTCGATATAACAATATGCCTCTCTACAACAATATATTTATCTGGTCCCTAAAATATTATTGTAACGAGGTGTCACTGTATTTCTTTTGATGAGAATAAATTTATCGGACTTGTACATTAAAATTATTACGAACCCGTAAGCACGCAACAACATTTTAATCCTTTCTTTTCATTTCCATATTTGTTATACTGAATGCCAGAACATATATAAACGTTTGAATTGAATTTTAGTATTGATTTCTCTTACAGACTGTATTAATTTAATCCTTCTTGAGCAGCAATGAGTAGATTTTCTTAATCAGCAATTGAATCCTTCTTAATCAGCAATGAGTGATACATTTAGGTTTGTCAATAGCCGGTGCTGAGGGCATTGAGGGAAAGAAGCTTCAGATGGGCTGCTGCAGCCCATACTGCATCCTCGGGTAGCCAAAGTTCATCTGGCATACACACTAGTGAGGCATGCTAGGATAGCAGTACTCCAATCATAGACCAGACATGTTCGAAGGCAATAGATCTGGAAATCGGGCAGGCCAGGATGACACTGCAATATTAGGAAGAAAGTTTGGATATTGCGTGCAAAATGTGGTCGCGCTTTGGTCTATTGAAATGTGGCAGCAAGCAAGCCCTAGAAAGGAAGGTATGAGAACAGGCTGGAAAACCTCCCAGATACATGTTGGGCTGGTACGGTACTTATAATGCATACTAGAGGGATGCGGGAGTGGAATCCAATATCGCCTCTACCATAACACCGAATGCAGGATCAGTATGACGATGCGTAACACAACAGTCGAGCAGCCTCTTCTTATAGTTTCTCCAACCTCTGATTCGACCATCGGGATACAGCAGGCAGAAACATGATTTGTCCGAAAACACAATGTTATGTCATTCAGATGTCCACCTTCGCCGTTGAGGGTAACATTGCAAGCATAAACGCCTGTGGTTTAAAGGAAAGCGAAGCAATGAACGCCTAGCGGACAGTCCATTGTACTGTCAACGACGTCGAATTGTTCTTGCAGACACAGACTGTTGTGTTACAGACTGCATTCATTGTGATATGGCTGAGGATGTGGCAGTACGCTTTATATATGCCAATATGCCTAGCTTCCCATGCAGTGGTGCGCGGAGGCGGTTCCAGTTGCTCCTGTCCATGAGTCATCCCCTCTTACATTTTTCCATATTAGCATGACTAACGCTTGGCTACCTCGAACGCGATTACTGATTTCTCGGATAAATAATCCGAAATTTCTGCGTGCAACGATTCTACCTTGGTCTAACTCAAAAACGTATACATTGGTGCTTTCTATGAAGCATACTTAATTTGCACACAGAAAAAAAATCTCACGACTGATAAATTCACGTTTTACAAAACGGCGATTTTCCTCCCTTTATATACGAATTCTAAGGAGCGCTACAGTCGACGAACTTAGTTTTTCCTGTCTGGTCACCGGGCACTGAAATCTTAATTATTTGCTTATTCCATTGCAGTATATATATGATGCCAGTTTCATGCTGTTTAAATGCTTCCTTTATGGTGCTGCATTTAGGATGACCAGCAGTTTAAGTAAAGAATAATATTGCAGCATTGTTCTGGTGTTATGGTACCAGACGTTAAATACTAACTGTTACAATTAAAACCTGAAATTAAATAATTTGTCTACAATAACATCAAAAACCAAATTCTTACTTGCGTTGTGTTTCATTTTTCCAAAAGAACTAACCCGAACAACCCCTAAGACCAAGCAGGAGTACTGGTGTTAAGAACATTACACAAGACATAATAAGAAAATACTCTGAATCAAATATACACTCACGTTTGTGAAAATTGCAACACCATGAAAGACTTACGCGAGTGAGCTGAAATTTTGAGGAAATGCAAAGTAGCGCATGATATGCAAATGATTAGAATTGCAAATCCGTAGCGCATGCGTATGCTGAGCAGCGCCCTCTGAACGGCTAATGGATCCGAATAAATAGACGGCTGTAGCGAGGCGTGTATGGTTATCGGTGGTTATCTGCTAGTGGTAAACGTTAACTCAATCTGTACTTATGCCTCGTCGACGAAAGAGAGCGAGATTTGAACAACTTACAGAGTTTGAACGAGGGAGAATCATCGGCCTTCGTGAAGCTGGATTGTCGTATCGTGCAGTAGCCTCTCGTGTGCAGCGTAACAGCAGCACAGTGATGCGCGTTTGGAAGCAGTGGACGGAC